>OY725351.1:3000000-3160719 GCA_963243735.1 Neocrepidodera transversa | reverse complement strand
AAAAAAAGGGGAGGAACAGTGGGGGCAAAAAAATACACGTGAAAAAAATTGGAGCAAAAAAAAACAAGTGTTAAAAAAGGGGGAGAAATAAATGAGGTTAAAAGTGTGAGAAAAAAGGATAGAGAAATAAATGTGGAAAAAACACATAGAACAAAAAACAAATGAACCTCAAAAACGGGGAGTGGAATCTCAAAAAAAAAAACAACAGAAAGAGGCGGGAATCTTACAAAAAATAATGAAGGTAATATTAAAAAGAACTACAAAAAGTGACAAAAAAACCTAGAAAAAGTGAAAAAAAATGGAAGGGGATTTTTAAAAAAATCAACAAGAAAGGGGATGGGATCTTTAAAAAAAAATCATCAAGGGGTGGGAATCTTAAAAATAAAACAAAAAATAGGCGGGAATTTAAAAAAAATGGGGGAAGAAATCCTAAAAAAAAATAAAAAAGTCGGAAAACAAAAAAAAAAAATATAACAAAATGGGAAGAAATCTTAAGAGAAAAACAATAAAAAAGAGAAGGGGAAAAACTACAAAAAGGGGAGGAAATCTTTAAAAAAAAAACAACAAGGGGAGGAAATTTAGAAAGAGGGGGAGGAAATCTTAAATAAACAACCAAAAAAGGGAAGCGAAAATGGGTCAATAACAAGAGTTGTAAAACAAAAACCGTGATTGGAAAAAAAGGAAAAAAATGGGGCAAAAACTAAGTAAAAAGAAAAGGGAGAAATGTGGTGAAAAAACACCAAGTGGAAAAAAATGAGAAAAAATAAAGAGTGGCGAAAAAAGGGGGAAAAAACAAGAGTGGAAAAAAAGTAAATGGGATAAAAAAAAAGTAAAAAGAAAAGGGGGAAATGTGGGGAAAATCCCCAAGTGGGAAAAAATGGGACAAAAAAAAATAGGGAAAAAGGGGGAAGAATAAAAGTGGAAAAAAGTGGATAAAGTTTTTGCTCCAAGTGGGAGAAAAGTGGAAAAAAAAATAGGGACAATATACAAGAGTGGAAAGATAGGGAAAAAAGTTTTGCCCCAAGTGGAAAAAAAAGTGGGCAAAAACATAGGACAATATACAAGAGTGAGAAAAAGGGAAAATAAGTGTGTAAAAAAATAGTAGATGAAAAAAAATGGAGGGGATGTATGGACAAAAAAAATAAGTGGTAAAATATAAGGCAAAAAATAGTGGAAAAAATGGGGAAAAGTGGGACAAAAAACAATAGTGAGGAACAAAGAGTGCAAAAGGGAAAAAAGTGGGGATAAAATTTTAGACAAAAAACAAGAGTGAGAAAAAAGGGAAAAGGAAAAAGGGTTCATGAAAAAAAAAGGATGGAGAAATGTTACAAAACATAAGTGGAAAAAAATGAGACAAAAAAATGAATGGAAAAAAAGGGGAAAAAGTGGGACAAAAAATGAGATTGGGAAAATGAGGAAATGGGGCAAAAAATACAAGTGGAAAATGAGACAAAAAATGAATGGAAAGAAAAGGAATAATTCTGGAAATTATTAAAAAAGTTTTAACAAAAAATTGGTTATGGCCAACATAACACTTTCTTACTATTTATGTGTAGTATATATTTTCTTTTAAGAACTTTTTTTTTTTAAAATTCCAAGAATTTTGATTCAAAATTTTAGTTTTACGTTTAAGTCAGATAATAATTTTTTTTATTAACCTAATTGAATATTTTGAATATTATAAACAAAATCATATTTATTATAATTGATTTTATTATATATGCACTTAAAATATTTTTTTTTCACTTTTAATTTTGTTTTAGCCATAATTGAATAAAACTTTACTAAAAACAACTTATTTTTTATTTTAATTATTAATTATTATTATTACTTACAATTGATCTTCAAAAAAATTCTGTTTTCATTTCACTAACTTCCGGTTTAAGATAAAAAGGAATGTCCAGCATTTTGTCACTAAAAACTTATACACACAAAAACCGAAAAATTATTAATTTTTAAGATTTTTAAAACAAATTTTTATTACCACGTGGAATCCAAAATCGAAACCGATCCGATAATTTTACGAACAAATTTTAAAATGAGAGATTTATTTTCACGTAAAACCCGTTCTAGTTTTTTTTTGTAGATACAAAAAAAACTGCGTTACTGATAAGGTAGTGGGATTTTGTATACACATAGTTAATTAAGAAAAATAAAATAGTAAGGAATTTGGTATAAATATGTAGAAAATTTTTAATCGCCTTGAAAAAATTTTTTCTTATACTGCGTATTTTTGAGATTGATAGTGATTAAAATATTTTTATTAAATTTTGAGTTTAGAATTTTATAGTTGAGTTGAAAATAATAACACAATTAAAAATAGTTTCACGAAGGGAAAATAAAGTGGGGTAATAAACAAAAGTTGGTAAAAAAGGAGAAATGGGGTAAAAATAAAAAAAAAAATGGGGTAAAAATTAAATGCGCGAAAAACGTAAGAAAAGCCGGGTCAAATATAATAGTTGTAAAAATGAGGGGAAAATGACACAAAAAAACAAGATAGGGGAAAAAAGAGGCGAAAAAGTGGGGCAAAAACAATGGTTTAAAAAAAGGAGAAAAAACAAAAATTGGGGCTAAAAACGATTGTTATAAAAAAGTAGGGAAAAAAAATTTAACAAAAAATACAAATGGGTAAAAAAGGGGAAAAATTAGGATAAAAGACAATAGTTGTAAAAAAATGGAGCAAAATATAAGAGTGAAAGAAAAAAAAAAGAATATGTGGGACAAAAATTAATAATTGTAAAAACAGGGGCAATAATGTGACAAAAAATAAGAAAGGGAAAAGTGGGACAAAAAACAATAATTGTATTAATGGGAGAAAAACAGAAATGGAAAAAAATGGTGAAAAAATTGGAGCTAAAAACAATTGTAAAAAAGTAAGGGAAAAAATGGACAAAAGGGGAAAAAAAGTAGAGTAGAAGACAAAAAAATGGGGGAAAAATGGAGCACAATACAAGAGTGAAAGAAAAAAAAAGAAGAATATGCAAAAAAGGGGGAAAGTAGCTCAATAAACACAAGTAACAAAAAAAGGGGAAAAGTGAGGTTAAATACAACAGTTGTAAAAAATGGGGACAAAAACAGGAGGAAAAAGTGAAGCAAGAACAATGGTTGTAAAAAAGGGGGAACGTAAAGCAAAAAAACACAAGTAGAAAAAAAAAAGAGAAAAAAGGGCAGAAAACCGTAGTTGTAAAAAAGTGGGACAAAAAACCTGGTTGTAAAAAAAAATGGTGGAGAAAGTTGGGTCAAATTACAAGAGTGGGAAAAAACGAGGGAAGAAAGTGGGACAAAAACAATAATGGGGAAAATGGGACAAAAACAAGGGAGGAAAAAAATGGAAACCAAAACAATGTCATAAAAAAAGTAGGGGAAAGTGAGTCAAAAAAACAGAAGTAGAAGAAAACTAGGGGAAATGGAGAAAATAAAGAAATGGTGGGGAAAATAAAAGAATGGGAAAAATTGAGGATAAAAAGTGGGGCAAAAAAACTATGGTTGTAAATAAAGGCGTAAAAATCAGGCAGAAAACACAAGAGAAAAAAAGGTGGGGCTAAAATAAATAATTGTAAAAAAAGTGAAAAGAAAAAGGGAAGGAGCTCGCTTTGTATCGTTTCACCCACTCCCTAAAAAAATAAAATATATATGTGAATCAGGAGAAATTGGAGGCCATGAAAAAAAAAATACAAAAAATGTGGGGAAAGTGAGTTAAAAAAGGGGAAAAATGGAGCAAAAAAGAATAGATGTAAAAAAATGGGACTAAAAATATAAGTTGTAAAAAAATGGTGGGGAAAGATATTGTAAAATGCAAAAGTGGGAAAAAAGTAAGACAAAAAACTATAGTTGGGAAAAAAGGGGAAAACAAATAGGGCTAAAACTAATAGTTAAAAAAGGGGGAAAAAACAATATTATCTAAAAGGAGGAAAAAGAAAACAAGTGGGAAAAGGGGAAAGAAAGTATGGCAAAAACAATAGTTGTAAAAATAGGAGGGAAAGTAAGGCAAAAACAATAGTTGTAAAAAAAGTAGGAGAAAAATAAATTTGGCAAAAAATGGGGCAATAAAACAATGTAAAAAATGGAGTGAAAAATAGGGGATAAATACAAGAGATAGAAAAAATGGAGCCAAATGGTTGTAAAAAATGGGGATAAAGTGGAGCAAAATACACAAGTAGGAGAAAAAGAGAAAAATAGAGCAAAAAACTATAGTTGTAAAAAAGTGGCACAAAAAACCTAGTTGTAAAATAAGGGGGGAGAAAGATAGGGCAAATTACAAGAGTTGGGAAAAAGGAGGGAAAAAAGTGAGGCAAAAAAACAATAAATTGGAAAAATGGGACAAAAAACAAGAGAGGAAAAAAGTGAGACAATAAACACAAGAGGAAAAAACTAGGGGAAACGGAGCAAAAAAACATAACCGTAAAAAAATGGCGGGGATACGGCAAAATACAATAGTGGGAAAAATTGAGGGAAAAAGTGGGACAAAAAACTTTTTTTGTAAATAAAAGGGCAAAAGTGAAGCAGAAAAGACAAGAGAGAAAATAGAGTAAAAGGTGGGGACACAACAATATTCATAAGAAAAATAGGAAAAAATGTCAACAAAGTAGTTAAAAAACGGAGAGAAATGGGACTATAACAAGGGAGGGGAAAAATAGAGGGAAAAAGGAGGAAAAAGTAAGACCAATAGTGGAAAGAAAAAGGGAGAAGGAGCTGGCATCGCACGATTTCTCCCACTCCTTAAAAAATAAAATATATAGGTGAAACGGGGGGGGGGGGGGGGGGAACTTGGAGTCCATGAAAAAAAAAGTGAGGAAAATTGATAAAAAGTGGAGAAAAGTGAAACAAACCAGAAAAACAAAGCAAAAAATAAAAAAAGTAAAGCAAATAACAACAAAAAGTGTGTCAAAAAAAGACAAGAAAGAAAGAAGAGAAAAATAAGGGAAAAAAGTGGAGTAAAAAATAATAATGGCAAAAAAGAGGGACAAATACGGCAAAAAACACAAGCAGAAAAAAATGTAGTAGAACAAAAGTGGGAAAAGGTAGGGCAAAAAATAATAGTTTTAAAAAACGGGTGGAAATGTTACAAAAACTACAAATGGGAAAAATTGTTTCAAAATATGGGGCAAAAAAAACATAGCAATGATTAAATTTGAAAAAATGGGACAAAAAACAAGATAGAGAAAAAGTTGGGAAAAGGTGGGACAAAAAACAAAAATTGATTTAAAAGCGGAAAAAAGTGGGGCTAAAAATAATTATCGTAAAAAAGGGGGAAAGGGAGGAAAAGAGGCAAAGGGGAAAAGTGGGCAAAATTGGACCAAAAACAAGAGAGAGAAACAAAGGGGAAAAAAGTAGGGTAGAAAGTTAGGCCAGAACAATAGTTGCAAAAAAGATGCTAAAAACACAAATGGGAAGAAAAAAGGACGAAAAGTGGGGTGAAACGCAGCAATTATAAAAAAAATGTAGGTGCAAAAAAAAAGGAAACAAACGAAACAAAAACAAGAATGGGAAAAAAAGGAGGAAAACTGAGGTTAAAAACACAAGTAGAAAAAAGGGAAAAAAATGGAACAAACCACAATACTCAGAAAAAAGGAAAAAGTGAGGAAAAAATAATTACCAAGAAAATTTGTTAGTAAAAATACTTAAGAATTACTCATTTCGCTCAATTCCCCTCTCCGCCACTCTACTTCCTCCTAAAAAATGTTGGTAAAAATAATTATATTAATAAACAGTGCATGAAAATTTCTCCCCTCCACATTCTAAAAAAAACTTTGTTAAAATACTTCACTTTGCTCAGAAAAAAAAACAGCATGAAATTTATGATATTAAAACATTGCAACTCCTGAAACTCTATTTTAATTATTATTATTATTATTACGTATAATCACTATTAGTGTAAATTTCCATGTTTAAATTATTCCTTTAAGATGGTCAGAAAACAAAATATATCTGTTTTGACTTTTCCGAGACCGGACAAACAAATAAAATGTTCCACCTCTGGTATATAATAAAAAAAATAAATTTAACATTTTACCAATTTCAAATTATTTATTTAAACAAATACCCATTAAATTTATACATGAATTTCACAAGTTAATTTTAAATCGTTATTATAATAAATATATTGATATCTTTGCTAATTAAAATAAACAATTCACGTCATGTAATTATTTTTACACCTATTTTCATCAAATAATTCAACCGTAGACACAATATGCATTAAATTGGATTAAATTGTCACATGTTAAAAACATAGGCGTGTTATAATAAAAATAATAATCTAAATAAAAAAAAAGTTATTAATCAATTAATAATTGTTGTTAGATTTTTATAAAGCTCATTAAAACTTTGTTTTATTTATTAAAATATTATGATAAATGTTCATTAAGCAAAAACCAGTTGAAAAAAAAACGGTTAGTAAAAACTCATTATTAATTAATTGTACCTACGCCATTGAATGTTAATAACGGTTTTGTTATCTATGTTTATTATTATTAACGAGCACGTTTAATACCAAATTATATTCATTATTACAAATTATTTAGGAAAAAAGTTGAAACGTGCATCAACGATGGGCGGATGAACAGTCCCTAGATGAAAAGCCTAATTATATCCTGACGGGTAGTTTTTAACTAATGGCTTAGTTAAATAAAGTAAAATCAGTTTGTAAACAACAACTAGGTAGAATTTTTCTTTTTAATAAAATTAATATGAAATAGTATATTGTTTTACAAGTGACTAATGTAACGTTTTTTTGAAGCTAGAGAACCATAGTTGACGAGCATCAAAAAATGTTTTTGACGAGTGAAATTGTACAGCCCTGTTTACATCATAATAATATACTAAAAATGAACAATGAACAAATATTTTATCACTTAAACTTAAAAACTAACAATGCTTTCAATGCAAACTGACAGGTCTAAACAATTAACGAGTAACGTCAAACTAATGAAACCAGGCAACTAGATGTAAATTTTTTTTAAATCTTAAGGTATTTTTTCGATTCTTTTTAAATAAACAAAAAGTGAAAAAATACATTCTAATTATAGAAATGATTCCTGTCTGTGTTTATTAATAATTTAAAATCGTCAAAATATTATATACGAAGGCGGGAAATGATTGAAAATTTAAATTTAACTTTAACGCCTATTTGTAAAGGGTTGTAGAAAATAGTTTTTAACATGCACCAAAATAAAGCTTTTATGATTTTTATAGGAACTAGTGAAGTGAAATTTTATAGCATTACAAAATTATAAACAACTTTATATAACAAAGAAAAATATACTTAACCATTACCGCAATTTAAATTAAATGTTAGCTAAATGTTTGGTAATTATGATTATTTATTAAATTTTGCCATTAATTAATAAGCTTGAGAAACATAGTCAATTTCAAACTGCAGATTAAAAATGATTTTAAAAATCTATAAATTAATAGACATTGCAATATTCGGTAAAACTATGGAAAATATTCATAAACATCGTGCTGTAAAATTAGTAAATTCTTGACTGTTTTTTTGTTTTATTTAAATTAATTGAAAATAATTGCAAATCAAACAAGACAGAAACGCCTGCGCGTTAGTAGGTACGTGACAACTTCTAAACAGGCATTATCTCATGAACCATAAAATATATCTTAAATCTGTTTTAAAATATCGTTTCAGCGTTAAATTGCACGTCGAAATGCTATTTTTTAAACCGGTAGTATCACTTCCGCTTCTGGTTCATGAAATCAGTTTTGAAACCGGAAGTCATAAAAATCTGAAAAACCATTTTGTTGACCCTTTGTCTCTATCTATTTTCATTATTGAGTTATAAATGCGGACGGACGGACGGACAGAAAGACAAAGCCGTATTATTGACTTCTCTCTAAAGTTTAGGTTTTAGAAGTCTAAAAGTATCAAAGCTTAAAATTACAAAAATTATTAACAACTTATTTAATAAAGAAAATGTACTAAACTTTACCTCAATTCAAAAAAAATTCTAGCTAATGATATGGTTATTCAGACAATTCATTAAATTTTGCAATTAATCAATAAGTCTGAGAAATATAGTCAATTGCAGATTGCAGCTAAAAATACTTTTTTTTTCTTTTTTTTTTAATATTTAATTAGAAAACAATTGCAAAGTATCAGGCTTAAAATAACCCAAATTATTAGGAACTTCATATAATAAAGAAAAATATAGGTAACATTACCGCAATTTAAAAGAAATGATACCTAATTAATTGGTTATTAAGACATAAAATTTTGCAATTAATCAAGAAGCTTGAGAAATATACTCAATTGCAGACTGGAGCTAAAAATAACCTACTAATTAATAAACAATACAGTCTTTGGTAAAATTATGGAAACTATTCGAAAACATTGTGTTGTGAAATTAGTTTATCTACTTCGGTATGTAAATAGTGTGCAGTTAATTTTTGGAAATTTTAAAGCCGATAAGTACGTTCCATTAACGTAGAAATTTTACAAAGATTTTATAATAACTCTAAAGGAATATATAATTAAAAGATTTTAAAATTATTAAATTGGTATAATACGTAAAAGAGTCTTGAAATTTACTATACACTATTTACAAACCAAATACCAAGGTGGATCTGTAATGTCACTTAATATTTTGTAAACAATGTTCTTTCTCTATACTTGCATCTTAGTATTTATTGTTATAGTCGTAGATAAGTATAGATTCAACTTGCGGTAATGATCATAATTCACTTCACGAATTACAGCACTCGCCTGTGGCTCGTGCTGCAAATTCCATCTGCGTAAGTTATGACCTGCAATACCGCTCGTTACAAATTACGAAAAACTCGTTAACTGTTAAAACTTAATGTATAAATTTGATTGAAAATAAATGGAAAACAGAAAAAAAAAGTCACAAAATTAGACAAATTAATGACAAAATTAAATAATAAAGAAAAATATATTCAACATTACCAAAATTTAAAATAAATTCCAGCTAATGGTTTGGTTATTAAGACAATTTAAAAATTTTTTGGAATTAATTAATAAGCTTGAGAAATATACTCAATTGTAGACTGCAGCTAAAAATATTTTAAATCCACAAAAATAATGATCAATTTATTCTTCGGTAAAACTATGGAAAATATTCAAAAACATCCTGTTGTAAAATTAGTAAAATCTTAGACGGATGGATATAGAGCCAGAATTTTGATTTTAACTTTTTGGTCTCATGGTCGAACAATTTTGAATAATCATATAATCGCCATTAAATTACGAACAACTCGTTGATCGGTTTTTGCTTTATTTAAATATTTGAATGAAAACAATTTCAAATTAAAACAGTATCAAGGATTAAAATTATCTAAATTAATTACACCCATATGCAGGTTAGGTCAGCCCTAAGAAATTGGTTAAAAATAGTTTTAAGGTGGCAAATTTCCGCTATTTTAATAAATATTTCAGTGATGCGTTTTTACTTGTTATTTTATTCTCAAAAAAATTTTAGCAACATAATTTCTCTTACAAGTTACAAAGTGAGCCAACACTCATAAAAAATTACAAAAAAAACCAAATTATTTCGAATAACAAGAGATATCAGTTTGCGGATTTGACAGGTCAATAAGTCATCTTATGTGTTTTATAAACTGGTTATAGTTATAGCATTGTATTTGAAATTTCTCAGAAAAAATATAAGTAAAGCTAAGTATCACGTAACGCCCTGTAGTTGCCAAATGAACTACCCTGTATAATAAAGAAAAATATACTTAACATTACCGAAACTTAAAACAAATACTAGCTAATGTTTTTTTTATTAAGACACAAAAAGTTTTACAATTAATCTTATGTTGAGAAAAATACTCAAAAATACTGCAAGAAAAAATCTCTATAAGGTAACAAATAATGCACTTTTTGGTAAAACTATGGAAAATATTCGTAAACATCGTATAGTAAAGTTAGTAAAATCTTGGAGAGGACGATATGGAGCTAGAGTTTTTCATTTCACAGTAGAGCAATTTTCGATGATGATGAAGTAGCCAATAAAATTACGAAAAGTTCGTCTATTCTTTCGTCGCCGGTGTAATGTATTTTTCCGTCACTGTCAATTAATAGTTTAATTTAGTCTTTTGACGTATCAAATCAAACCGTATCATCCACAAAGCAGAGTACATCAATTCTATTTTAGCGTACACGTGTCCTATTAGCCACGTGTACTGAAATAAAAAAAAATATTTGTCTTTCGTACTCTTCCTTCGAATCAAAATAGAAAATTATCTACTTTTTTTAAATAGGCGCAAGATAAAATTGACATTCCATCAGTAATTAGCATTTCATCAGTAATTGGCATTTCATTAGTAATTCAATTAAAATTGAGCCACCCTATATATTTATACAATTTATTCTAAATTAAAAACTTTATACGAATAAATTTTAAAAAATTAAAGAATAACATACCGTTTCTATTTACTTTTTAACTATTACAATTCGATTAAATATTCTATTACATCATATAGCAATAAAAAATTATTTAAAACAAATATCGCTGTGTGTAATATTAACACAATACTAAATATAAACTGAAAATTTACGATTATTACAAACATTTTTCATAAATAAAAATGTTTACCTGTTATTCATCAAATCTTTATACACTCATTCGTTATTTTATGAAACAGGAGTGTTCAAAAAGCGTCACATCAACGAAAATAAATAAAATACGCGAGTGATAATTGGACATTATTTTGTCAAAATAATTGCCCAGATTTCCAGTTCAACGGATGTAATGTAAATTTGTTGAAATTATTTTGTTTATTTATAGTCGTTTAATTGTATTTGTTGTGCTTTGTTTAAAACCATTTTTAGTACAAAAGTGTGATGATTTACAAATTTAAAAGTGCATTATTTATTTTTTGACACTTTCTGTTTTATAGGTACAAATCAATTCGAATTTAAAAAAATAGTTTTATTTTATAATTACCTATTATATATATTTTTAGAATGTATAAAAATAAAGCAATTTCGTTTTTATCAGCGACTTTACGTCAAACGTTTTCTATTTATCCGATTTTCCAGAGTGCTTTTTTGGTATAAAATTTTTAAATCTCCGCCATATCCACTAACAAGGATTCCTGTCAGAAGGAATTCCGTAGGACGAAGCCTTTGAGGTATATCTGACTATGACTGCTAGATATGTTACAAATCGCTTTTCTTGTTTTTGAAAGATACGCGTTTTATGTAGGGAAGAGAGGGAAAGATTTAGGAAGTCTATAAATATATAAGATGCTTATAAAAGTAGAATTGTTTTTATTTCTGGATCTATTGCGTTTTGTCCAAGAGTTTTCTAATTTAACAGCACTATCTTTACGAATATTTTCCTTAGTTTTACCAAATACTACATTTTTTTGCAGTCCTCAAGAGTATTTTCTTAACGTAAGGCAGCAACCAAGCCGATTGAACAACAATTTATTAACAAAACCATTAGCTAGCATCTGTTTAAAATTGCTTTAGTTACTATAATATCTTCATTGTAAATTGTTCTATGAAACCGAAAGGTTAAAATCAAAATTCTAGCTCCATATCATCCTGTCTAAGATGTTTACTAATTTTACAACACGATGTTTACGAACATTTTCCATAGTTTTACCGAAGACTGCATTATTTATTAATTTGTATTTTTTTCAGATGAATTTCAGAGTATTTTTCTAAAGCTGATTGATTAATTGCAAACTTTTATGAATTATCATAACCAAATCATTAGCTAGCATTTGTTTCAAATTAAGGTAATGCTAAGTATATTTTTCTTTATTTTATAATGTTCTTAAAAATTGGGATAATTTTAAGCTTCAAAGCTTTTTGGATTTGTGATTATTTTCATTCAAATCTTTAAACAAAACAAAAACAGTGAACGAGTTTGTCGTACTTTAATGGCTATTACGTCATAATCAAAAAATTTTCGACTATGAAACCGAAAAGTTAAAATCATAATTCTGGCTCCATATCATACTGTCCAAGAATTTCACTAATTTTACAACATGATATTTACGAATGTTTTCCATAGTTTTACCAAATACTGTAATCTTGATTGATTTCTAGATTTCTTTTAAAGATATTTTAAGTTTCATAATTCAATTAAATGTTTTTATCAAACATATTGATTCATTGCAAAATTTTCAAGAATTGTCTTAATAACGAAACCATTATTTTAAATTGCCGTAATTTTAAGTATATTTTTATTTATAATATAAAGTTGTTAACAATTTAGTTACATTTGAAGCTTGATACTTTTTGTGATGCAATTGTTTTCATTCAAATCTTTAAAAATCCTCAACATACATTCTAATTCAGCGTAAACAATGAATATTTAAAATAATTTTGGGTTACAATAAATAATTTACATCGCTGCCCACTCTAAAATATTCATATCTTTTTCATCAATGAATAAATGAATGTTGATGATCATTCAAAGTATTGAAGTAATTCTGAAGTAGACCGTTACTGACACCACTATAAGGAATTGAATGTGTTAGAGAGAGAGGATGCAGAGATTCAGTATGCAAGATAATATTTGCAAATAATCTTAAGATGTTATTTTATCTTATTCATGATAAAAGCGCGTCCGGATAAATAAAAAACCCGTATTTTATGTTACATTAATAATAATAATAATTACCGGTAATTTAAGAATATTCTTTTGATTGAAAATAATAATAATTAGTTTTGTTAATCTAATTATTTTTTAACTAAAACGCAACGATTTGCTCCGATTTTTCCTACCAGTTTCCTTCCCATAACGTTGAGGGTGCAACCTTGAAAGTTATTCTTATAGTAAATTTTCTTTCCGAAGTCGCGTTTTTGTTCTTGTTCGCGAAAGTGGAAAATGGAAAACCGATTTTTATGTCGTTAATGTTGGATTGCCATTATGGAAATTGTACATTTTTTTCGCTCGCGATTTCCCAATCCAGCCTCCTGTTCCGCGTAAGTTGGGAAAATTGAAAACGTTTTCTTTTTATTCGAGGATGATATAAAGGGAAATTCTATGAATATGTTAATCACGTAGTAGAAATTATTTGTTTGAAAATTTTATCGTAACCACATTGTAATGGAAATGTATGGAACTTACCATAAGTAAAAAACATACTTTACCTAAATTTTATGCATTTTACCATAGATTATAAATCAGTTTAAAGTGTTTTACTTTCCCTTCATATAGTGAAAATTCGCTTGCTTCTACATTTTTGTTTTTTTTTTTTACTCAAATCATAATTTTGTACCGTTATGCGTGGCGGTGCTCGCCCACCATCAACCGTTTTCACCGACGTCGTCGACACAAAGCGTCGGCCTACGGCGACGTCCGTCGAGAGGCGTCGGTAAGCGCGTCGCGATTCAGACCTGTTGAGTTTTAATCGTTAGCCTCGGGATGAACTGTCCCGATACATATTTTGAATACATATTAGAATATTAGGATACGTGTTTGGACTTTATGCGAATACGATTCCTCGCCATGAGTTCTGTCAGAGGCGTATTAAAAAAAATAAAATTTGTTTTTAAATAGTAATTGGTACTTACGACGATGTTAGATAATACATTAGACTTACCTGAAACAAAAGAAAAAATAATTAGATTAATTATTATTGGAATCGTAATAAAAAATTTCTTCTGTCAAAAGTATATGTAGTCAAAACCTGTGGCCTTGCTGATCTTTACATCCCTTAATGCAGCTTTAACCCCTTTAATTAATTTAAACTTTAAAATTATGTAATCAGTAATATTTGTAAAGAATGCCATGGTGTTAGTAATCTATATAAAATTTCTTCATCTTATTGATGAAAAAATGCGAGACCGGATAAATAATAAACTCAAATTATTTATTATTGATTCATGCTAATATATTCAGGTTAGCTCAGTTTTAATACTGCTATAATTTTGGTTTTCTTTAATCCTATTCATAAGTTAACGGCTGTCACAAATTCTAAGTGTATATAGTCAAAACCTGGCGCCCTGCTGATCTTTACATCCCTTAATGCAGCTCTAACCTCTATGAATAATTTAAACTTTAAAATTACGTAATATATAACGTTTGCAAAGAATGTCACGATGTTAGTAATTGACCTAATTTCTTTATGTTATTGATGAGAAAATGCGAGAACTGCCAAATAATAAACTCAATTATTAATTCTTGCTTCAAGCTAATATATTCTATATTCTATATTTTATGCTGAATACAAAGAGTTTATTATTTATTATTAAGAAAATTATAACGACATCTACCTGTCTAGCTTTCGAGATGTAAAATGCATTGGAAACAGCGTTCCGAAAGAAGATCTTATCTTAGTCTCGTCGCGTCGATCAGATGTTGAGATAAACTCGTCGAACAAATAATTCAACACGGTCTTCTCCCGACCGGGTTAATATTTGTAAAACAATCCAGCCGGCGTTGCAAATCTGATTTTCGCCGGCGGCGGCAGCCCAAGCCGGAGCCGGGGCAGTTCGGAGTGGTGAGCAGAGGTGAAGAGGCGATAGAGGAGAGTCGAAATAGTCGAAAGGGTAGGTGGAATTATGGGGAAATTAGAGTTAGGAAAATCGATATTTTGGATGGAGCATTGATTATTTATTACCAAGATTACCAAGTAGTGTAAAATAAACAAATATCCCATGTTAAATCACTAAGGTCTTTTCTGGCGATTTTTTTGTTCATCTGAAGGTCACTCGTAATGTCAACAACCTCCTAGACGAATCTCGATCTGCTTTTGCCATCAGCTTTGATCCGCTTTCGATACGCTTTTGATAAGCTGTGGTTATAGTTTTTCCTCCCCTATTGTCTATAACCTTTGCTTTTCTTATCGTTCCTCCATAGTAAGAATATTTTTGTTACCATTACCACTATATATACCAAGCATGGAAGGGGCAAAGGCGGTGCATTCTTGCTCGTTCCAAGCGACGGCGGCTCTTCTTCACGATTCCTACTTGGCTCGAGACCCATTTGTTTGCTCAAATTAAGTTTGTTTGTCGAAAATTAACCTGGAATTAGTTGGTGCAAAGCGACAATTTGCCATCAAGCACTTTTAGAGAAAGAATTTTCCGCAAATGATAGTTTGACTTTAAGTAGTTTCGTCTTTATCTTTAAGTGACACTTGTGGCTTCATCGAGCTCTGCGGTTAAGATTAGATTAAGAATTTTAATGATATTACTGAGGTTAATGCTGAATGATAAATAGGAGTTTATATTTTAACAATTTTTATTTTATTCGTTATTCAAAGACTATTTATTGGATTATAAAACTGTATTTAAGTGCACTGAACTGTAACTCTAATTTCCACACACACAACATTCTACGATCGACGCAGACTACAGTCGAGTGAGCAGTCACTAGCCACGTTCCCAAACCAGTAGGGCAAGTTAAGCCCGCTCTTCTGGTCGCTAAGGGATTTCTCGATATCCTGGAGTATTTTTTTCACTGACACTGCCAAGAGCAAGTGTCTTTCATACTATAAATCGAAGGTGGCATACGAAGCAACGCTTTACAAGATCGCATGATGACACAAATAGTGATAAAATCTTCAGAATTAATTTGGTATTTGGGTTGGTCATACTAGACTCACTATTTGGCTGTGGTGGTCTGGTCCACAGTCCGGCTACAGCTCAATTCGGTATCACGTTCAGCGAGCGATTCCACTCCTTCTCCTCTTCCTGTCTCAAATCATCTTGCTTGGGATTTATTATTTGTAATGAATGTTATATGATATTTTATTTCTTCCTGGATAGTTATTCGTGTTCCCTCTATGTCCACTGTTATTGTTTTAACTTTCATTTCTGAACCTCATTTTGTTCTTTCCATTCCACTTTCTAATGTGTCTTATGGTTTTATTGGCTGCTACTTTCAATATCCGTACCATTTTTGACTGCGCTCATACTTGGTGGTCTTAGGACCTCATCCTAAGGGACTCCACTTCTACTTTTATCCTTTCCCCTTCTATTATCGACCTGTCCCTCAGGTAGGTGTTAGATGGTTATTACTCCTTTTTTGCTTAGCTTGCTGTAGATGCCTTGCAGAAAGCAGAGTTGAAAGTATTGTTATATTCAACATATAATATGCTCCGGTTTCTTCCCCTTTTTTCTACTATTGCGTGAACGGTTTTCATGTAGCTTTCCCTTTCAAAACCCATGTTGCTGCTCCTGTTTTTTTAATGTCCCCGTTCAATTTAACCAGTAACATTTGTTCCATCAGATTTCTTGTTATGTTAAGAACGCAGATGGGGTCGTATATCTGTTCTTAGTCTCTGCGGGGAAGAATTGTCGCCGAGAAGAATTGTCATGCAGAATAATTTTTCAGGAAGAATTGATCTGGCAGGATTGTGCGGGAAGCACATTCCGGGAAGCATTATCGCTGGGAAAAATTGTCATAAGGAAGTATTATCCAGGAAGAATTAATCAGGCAGGTTTTATCGGGAAGAATTTTCCGGTGAAGTATTATTGCTGAGAACAACTGTCATGGGGAGGAATTGTCCGGAAAGATTGTCATGGGCAGAACTGACGCCGAGAAAATTTTTCTGACAGGATTGCCCATGAAGAAAATTCCTGGGAAGAATTGTCATAGGGTGGAATTTTCCAGAATGAACTGATCTGGCTGGATTGTCGGAAAAGGACTTTCCGGAAAGAATTATTGCTGCAAATAATTGTCTTGGTGAAGAATTGTCCGGGAAGGATTATCCGGAAAACAATTGTCGCTGGGAAGAATTATCATTTGGAAGAATTTCTCAGGAATAATTGATTGAACAGGATTGTCTGGGAAGGAAATTCCTCGAAAGAATTGTCGTTGAAAAGAATTATCATGAAGAAAAACTATCCAGGAAGAATTTATCTGACAGGATTGTTTGGAAAGCATCTTCAGGGAAGAATTGTCACTGCGAATAATTGTCATGGGGAAGAATTGTCCGGGAAGCATTGTTCGGAGAAGAATTGTCGCTGAGAAGAATTGTCATGGGGAAGACTTTTCTAGTAATAATTGATCTGCCAGGATTGTCCGGGGAGGAATTGTTGCTGAGAAGAATCTTCATGGGGAAGCATTTTTCAGAAAAAATTGATCTGGCAGGATTGTCCGGGAAGTAATTTCCTGGGAAAAATTGTCACCGAGAAGAATTGTCACGGGGAAGAATACTTCAGGAATAATTGATCTAGCGGAATTATCCAGGAAGAATTTTCAAGAAATAATTGTCGCTGGGAAGAATTTTCGTACGAATGAATTGTCCGGGATACGATTATTCGGTAAAGTATTGTCGCGCTAAAATAATTGTCATGAGCTGTCTTGGAAGAATTGTGCATTGGAAATTGTTACTGACATAAATTTTCATGCCGAAGAATTTTCCAGGAGATTGTCCAAGAAGAATTGTTCTGAAAAAATTGAAAGTACATTCCGGAAAGAACTATACCTGGGAGAAATTGCCATGGGAATGAATTGTCATGGGGAAGAATTATCTGAAAACGATTGCTCGGGAAAGATTGTCTGGCAAGCATTATCCTTGAGGATTGGCCGGTAAGGTTTAACCGGGAATAATTGTTTATGTAAGAATTGTCGCTGGGAAGAGTTGTTATGGGGAATAATTGCCCAGGAAGAATTTTCCGGGAAGGATTATACTGGAAGGAATTGTCGCTAGGAAGAACTGTTACGAAGAAGAATTATCCGAGAAGTATTGTCCGGTAAAGATTCTGCGGGAAGCATTATCTGCAAGGATTGTCTGGAAAAGATTGTTCTGAAAGAATTTTCGCTGGGAAGAAAGGTCAGGAAGGATTGTCCAGGAAGGATTGTCTGGGGAAGAACTGTCATGGAAGAATTGTCCAGGAAAGAAATGTCGCTGAGAAGAATTGTCATGGGAACAATTTTCCAGGAAGAATTGATCTAGCAAGATTGACCGGGCAGTATTCTCCGGAAAGAAAATTCCTACAAGAGTTGCTGCTGGGAAGAATTGTTGGAGAAGAAATTTCCAGGAAGAATTTTTCATAAGAATTGATCTGGCAGGATGGGAAGAATTTTCGCTGGGAAGAAAAGTTATGAGAAAGAATTTCCCGTGTAGAAATTGTCGTTGGAAAGAACTGTGATGGGGAAGAATTGTCTGGAACAGATTCTACGAGAAGGATTATCCGGATGGATAGTCCGGAAAAGATTGTTCTGGAAGAATTTTCACTTGGAAGAAATGACATGGAAAGAATTATTTAGGAAGAATTGTCCGGGAAGATTTTTCAGTAAAAGATTGTCCAGGAAGGATTGTCTGGGGGAGAATTTTTGCTGGGAAGAATTGTCATGGAAGAATTATCCAGGAACGATTGTCCGTAAAGGATTGTACGAGAATGAATTGTTGATGAGAAGAACTCTTATGGAGAAGGAATCTCCAGGAGGGATTGTTCGCGAAACATTATCCTGGAAGAATTTTATCTGGGAAGGAATGTCATGGGAAAGAATTATCCAGGGAGGATTATCCGGGAAGGATTGCACAGAAATGAATTGTTGCTGGGAAGAATCTCTGGGAACGATTATTCGGGAGGATTGTGCGGGAAGGATTATCAAGGAAAGATTTTCCTGGAAAAATTGTAGGTGGAAAGAAATGTCATAGAAAAGAATTGTCCGGGAAGGATTGTCTGGGTTGACTTTGTGCTCTATTTCATCAGGAATGGAAATGCCATGAAAGATCCGTTGCTATTATTGACGGATAATCGACCGTTATATCTTTCCAATGAAACTGACGAATTTGTATGACGATTGTCACAATACCATGCCGCTTGGTCTAAAAATCATGCTTGGAAGATTCTGAGAGATTCATCTTGTTCCTGGAACCACTGACAAGGCCATGGAGTTTAGTTGAACTCTAAACAGTATCAGATCTGTATTCACAAGCGCTGGCCTTTTCCTACTGGCTAATGAAATTGTTGATGAAGAGGTGCCTCTAAAATTGCGAGCACCTCAAATGGGTCAATTTTGCAATCAACATTAGATACTATTGGTCCGGTGAAATTTGTTTTTGGCAGACCAAAATCCAAACGTGGTTGAAAAGCGATGAGTAGTAGGAGAAAGTCGAAAAAAGGACAGAACGAGGAAAACACCATTAGTCACCAAGTGTTGATAGCAGCGAGTGATGTGGAAAAATTAACGTGGGGAACAATTGTCATGGTGAAAAATTGTCCGGGAAGGATTTTCCTTAATGATTCTTTACTTCTTCTCTTGTCATGAAGGGAAGTAGTATTATTTTTGTTATTCTAGAATTATGTAATATTTTTTCAAAAACACCATGGAATGTAGCATGAACTTATTAAACTCGGTATTTTTTTTGCTAGGTCCACTTTATTAACTATCCCTACTGCCACAGAGTTTACAGTTATTTGTAATTAAACGCAAGCTTTCCATTAAATGTTTCTGAAAGCAAACAAAAACTAGATGAATTATGCATAGACGACGCAGCGCCAGGTAGATGTAGATGTAGATGGATATGTGTGTATGTGTTTGTTTTAACGTCAAGCTGCTTTGGCTCTCACAGGAAATTCGGTCCGACTATGAAATGTCGTGGTCCGTGAGAAAATGGAAGTTGGCCTAGTGAAATTTACCGGAAAAACAGAAATTGAGATTACGTATTAAGTAAACGTTTGTAAATGGTAATAGCGCTCTTGGGTGTAATGCGTCCGGCTTTTTTATGTGTCTGCGTTTCGACATAATTTGGTTTTTAATTTTCGTTGGGAAACTTTTAATAGCTTGTCATTTTCATATGCATATATGCATATAATAAAAGAAAAATAACAAAAGTCGTTATGATATTTTATAGCAGAAATATTATTTTACAATTTGTAAAATATTTTTTTTGATTTTTCCGTAAAAATTGGAACAGCAGACTTATCCAATAAAAACTGCAAAATTATGCTGACGTATACAGAGCGCTGGAATAAGTGTTACCCCTATTATGGCTTCTTGACAGAAGAGTGGTAGATTTCTGTGTGAAGAATTGTCATGGGCAAAAATTTTTCAGGAACAATTGTTCGAGAAGAATTATCCGAAAAAGATTATCCAGAAAGGATTATCCGGGGAAAAATTATCGCTGAGTAAAATTGTCAATGGAAAGATTTGTTGCTAGGAAGAATTGTCATCCAAGATAAATTATTCGGGAAGGATTGTCATGGAAAATTATTGTCCAGGAACGATTATCCGGAAAGAATTGTACGGCAATCATTATCCGGGGAAGAATTGTCGCTGGGAATAATTATCATGAGGAAGACTGAAATATTTAGAAAGGATTATCCTGGAAGGATTTTCCGGAAAGATTATCCGGAAACGATTATCCGGGAAGGATTATCCGGGAAGGATTGTCGGGGAAGGATTGTTCGGGAAAGATTCCCTGGAGAAGAATTGTCGCTGAGGAGAATTGTCGCTGGAAAGAATTATTGCCGGGATGGAGTAAAATGGGGAAGAATTATCCAGAATGAATTGTTCGGGGAAGATTATAGGGAAGGATTGTCCAGGAAGGATTGTCCGGGAAAAATTATTCGGAGAAGAATCATTGCTGAAAAGAATTGTCGCTGAAAAGTTTGTTTTGTTGTTGGGAAAATTTTTCATGGGGAAGAATTATCCTGGATGAATTGCCCAGGAACAGTTGTTCGAGAAGGATTATCCAGGAAGAATTGTCATGGCGAAGAATTGTCTGTGAACAATTATCCGGAAAAGATTATCCGGGAAGCATTATTCGGGGAAGAATTGTCGCTGGAAAGAATTATTCGTGAAGGATGGTCTGAAAACAATTGTCGTTGGAAAGATTTGTTGTTGGGAAGACTTATCCAGGTTGAATTCCTCAAAAGAATAGTTCGAGAAGGATTTTCTGGGACAAATTAACATGGGAGAGAATTGGAGAATTTTCCATGAAGCATATTCGGTAAATATTGTCTTTGAAGCATTGTCCGGGCATGAATTGTCGCTGTGAAGAATTGTCGCTGAAATGAATCGTCGCTAGGATGAATTGTCGCAGGGAAGAATTGTCGCTGAAGAATTGTCTGGGAAAGAATTGTCGCTTGTAAGAATTGTCATGAGAAAAAATGATCCAAGGAGAATTGTTCGGAAAGGATTATTTGAGAAATATTGTCCTGGACGGATTGTTTGGGAAGGATTGTCCAGTAAGGGGAAGAATTGTCGCTGGAAATAATTGTTGATGGGGAGAATTGTCATGGAGAAGAATGATCCAGGATGAATTTGGCCAGGAAGAAATGTTTGGTAAGGATTGTGCGGGAAGGATTATTATGGGAAAGAATTTTGCAGAAACAATTGCCAGGGAATGTTTATCAGGGAAGGATTGACTGGCAAGCATTATTCGGTTAAGAATTGTCGTTGTGAACAATTGTCATTAGGAAGAATTTTCCAGAAACAATTGTTTGAGAAGGATTATTCGGGAAGGAATGTCTGGGAAGGATTATCCAGGTAGCCAGAAAAGATTGTCCGAAAAAGAATTATCGCGGGGAAGAATTGTTCCTGGGAAGAATTGTCGTGAAAATTTATCCAGGATGAATTTCCCAGGAAGCATTCTACAGGAAGGATTGTCCGGGAAAGATAGTCATGGGAAAAAATTGTCCAGGAAGAATTGTCCGGTAACGATTGTCCAGCAAGCATTATACGAGGATGAATTGTCTCTTGGAAGAATTTTCATAAGGAGGAATTGTCCAGAAAGAACCGATCGAGAAGAATTATCGTGGAAGAAAGGTCCTGGAAGAAGAACTGTAGCATAGAAGAATTGTCACCGGGTAGAATTGTCATGAGGAAGAATGATTCCAGGAAGAATTGTTCTGAAAGAATTATCCGGCAAGGATTTTCTAGGATGGGTCGTCCACGAAAGATTGTCAGGGAAAGAATTGTCGCTGAGAAGAATTGTCCAGAAAGAATTGTCCATGAAAAATTGTCCAGGAATAATTGTTTGGGAACGATTTTCCAGTGAAGAATTGTCGCTGGGAAGAATTGTCCGGTAAGGATTGTCTAGAAAGGATTGTCCGATAAGAATTGTTCGAGAGGCAATGTTCGGGAAGGATTGTCCGGGGAAGAATTGTCATGGATTCAAATTAAGCATCTTTGCCATTTTGGTTTCTGGACAGAAGAAGGGAAGCAGATTATTTTCTCTTGTACAAAAGAAAGTAACTGTGGTTCCTTGTTCTAGTTAATTTTTGCGGTTCATTTGTATTTTTTACCAGATTATGATCTCTGGTGATGTTATTTAACTTATCAGAATAAATCGGTGACAATCATGTGGAAACTATTCTAGAAGACACATTTTTTTCAGGAGTTCTCCAATTTCGTGAAAAAATAGATTTTGGTCTGGGGAGAGGAAGGGTAGATTCTTTTCTCTTGTACAGTAAAAAGTAATTTTGGATCCTTGTTCTTGTAAATTTTTGCCGTTCAACCTGGAAGCCAGTAATTCAAAAGCTTTTGTTTTTGATACCTTAAGATCCTTGGTGAGGTTAATCAACTTTAAGGAATTAAGATGACATCTCCTCATTATTACTATCACCAGTAGAATAGCAAAGACAATTCGGAGCCACTCCTCATGGAAAATAATATGGGAAATTACTAAGGTCTCTTCTGATAAGTTTTCTCTCCATGTCAAAGTCATTTGTAACGTCATCATCCTCCGCTAGATGGGTTTAGATCCGCTGATCCAAGCTGATTGATCAAGGATCAGAAGCTGACGAAACGTGATTAGAAATGGATCAATACTCGTTTGGTGGAAAATGATGACGTCAAGAGTGATCTTGAAGTGGACAGAAAACTTACCAGAAAGGATCTTAGCAATTTCCTTTATTTTCCATAAGGAGTATCACCGAACTGTCTATTCTACTCATCATCCATTTCTTCATTTTATTGGATTATGTCTTTATCTCTTATTTTTTTATTTTATTATCTAATTCTTTACCCAATTTCATCTTTTACATCAGTTCTCCTAATTATTTCACTATCTTCACGTATATGTTTCTCAGAACATTTTTATTATTTTTTTGCTCAAAAATCTCAGTATCATTTTCTTCTTTACTTTGTGTTATAGTAGCTTCTATTTCTTCTTCTTTATTATCATTTCTAATCACCCACTTGAATTTTATTATTTTACATAATAATTTAGCTTCATGATTTTATATTTTTTTCCTTTAAATATAAAAATGGATTAATTTTGTAAGGATTTAATCTTTTAATATTTTGTTTATTATTTATTCAAATTAAATCTAATAGTAATTAAATATTAGTCTAATTAATTGTATTTATATACTATAAAAATTTCCAGTAGATCCATTTCCTTTCTAATTGGGCATCCCGTATATAGTCGTAATGTGAGTATAGAGATAGTTATCAGACGCGTCTAGGGGTGAAGACATCAAGAGTAGAAAATCGATGTCAAATTTCCTAAAAGTTTTCCAATTCTGGTAATGAAGTCATTACTTAGAGTAATGACATCAGATGTTCTTCGGCTTATTCAATATGTTAGCAGTTATTGAGTTTTCGGTAGTTTGGCAACTGTGTAAATTGCTGGATGTTATACTTTCAGGATTGATGGACTTGACTCTGATGAGTTCTTTGATTTTTTAGGATTAACTTACGGTATTTTATTAACGTATTTTATACGTTGTTGCTTTTACTAATTTATTACGTTGTTTGCGTGTTTGGGCCATTATATCATTTTAATATTACACAGCAGCGAAAGGTGAGGGTGTCTCGTTTATCTTATCTTTAACAAACATTACGTGGTTATTAAAAACGTTTTTTAGTTTTCGGTTTTACCTCTCTAAATATTTGTATTCATTGTCCTAGATAATCGTAATTAAAGTGATAGATCGTGTGCCAATTGCAGCAAGGTAATAAATAAATAACCAAATAAATTAATTTCATTTTATATTTTATCTATTTCTATTAAATTATATATATTATTTAATTGCTTTTGAACAACTAATAGTATCCATAAATAAATAGCTTGTGTTATTATAACTCACTAGAGTATTCTTTTCGACACAATCACATGTGCCATCCATCTTCAGGTCTTTTGTTGTTAGATTATTGCTCTGCTTCTGGTTATTTGTACTGAACTGGCTTCTTCTTGCGCCGAGGGTCTCTTGTATGCGATATGGATGGCTGGGTTATGGTTGGTGCTTTAACTTTTTAGTGGCGGTAAAGCAAAATCTTCAAAAAGAAGAACAAAAACTAATCCCATGAGAGAAGTCGTCCAAATACCCAAAGCTCTATGGCCTGATAAAAATGCATAAAGAAGGAGCACCAGTAAGACCTATTGTCAGTTCATTAGGCTCACCCATACAAGAGCTCACAAAATATCTAGCGAATCATTTGCAACCATAAAGCGAAGAAGCCGAATCTTACGTGAAGAACGCAAACCACTTCATCGAGAGTATAATTTATATACCGTTGTCGGCAGCTGCAGAGCGGAGAGGCAGCGAGAAGCCAGACTGGCTGTGGCCGTCCCAATTGGAACAGCAGTGCAGTCCGTCGACCTTTAGAGATAGGTCAAGCTGAAGCCAACTTCAATTGTATCCGGAGTCCAGAACCGTCAGTCCGACTACACCACGCCGCCAAGCCAATCGACCGTTACACACCTTTTCTCCGCCGGATTTTATTGGTAATAGTAAAAGTTTTATTTATTTATTAATTGTTTTGAGTTTTAACATCCAAGCAGCCAATACCCAGGTACTCAGACACAGCAGGGCAAGTAAAGACCGCCCTTCTGGCCGCCAGTGATTTTGGTCGATACCATAACGACCCCTGGAGTATTTCTTTCTCCACTGACGCTGCCCGTGCAGTGGCCTTCACACTCTAAACGGAAGGTGGTGCCGGAGGCAATCCTAAACCTGGACTAAGGTGCCAAAGTGACCCGCAACGACCGAAGTGTCGTTGCAACGCTAGAAATAGAAATACCGAGTGAGGAAAGATCTCAAAAAAAAGTCGAACACTGTCTCAAAAACACATATTTTATCTGGTATAAACAAATCGAAGGAGCTTTTATGGGATCACCATTATCGCCAGTAATGGCAAATATATTTATGAAATAGCTAGAAATAAAAGCCATTGCCACCACGACATCCAATTCTAAATTATGGCTACAGTACGTTGATGGTACTTTCATCGTATGGACCCATGACGAAAGTGAACTGCTAAAATTAATGGACCACCTTAATGTAATTCACGATAAAATTGGATACAGGGTATACCGAAAACTAAGGCACAAAGACCGTTACCTAAATGTTCATGTATATTACCATTCAGTACAGCAACAGTCGGTGGTAAAGATGCTAGTAAAAAGGTCAGAGCGACTAACAGAGGAAGAAAGCAGGAAACAGGAAGTAGACAGAACTCAGGCAACACTACAACAAAGCGGTTTCCTCTTGAGAGGCATCAAGAAGGGTAACGAAAAAGAAGAGCTAATTGCAAGAGCTTGTCTACCATATGTCAAAACAACAACAGACAAAATAAGCAAAGTTCTTAAAAAAATTAATATAAATACATCATTCACCACAAATAGAAAGATAGGTCAAACACTTCCCAATGCCAAAACTAGAATACCATTAGAAACCCAAGTAACTACGAAATACCTTGCATGAACTGCGACGACAACTAGATAGAACATACAAACAGAAAAATCAGTGCTAGACGTGAGGAACACCAGAACGCAGTCAGTTAGCAAGAAAGCACATCAGTAGTATATCTATGCCGGTTCTGCGCTACGTCCATCGAGTTCCATCATCAATACAAAGAAGTAGCCTCCTCTTAGCTACCCTTATTCGAAGAGAAGAGATTAGCTTAGCCTCGTTTAACCACCCCAAAGTAGCCCTAAACGAAGTGGATAAGGCCTTTTGGTCATGAAATAACCCCTGTGTAAGGCCTTTTGGCCATGAAACCCCTTTTGACCATAAAACAACCCCGAGACCGACAATAATGACAAGAAGCGGTAGTTGAAGGCGGTACTCGCTTGATCTCTTCTTCTTTCCCGTAATAAGGCCTTTTGAGCATGAAACAACCACTGTGTAGTGCCGAGAGACTGACGACAATGACCAGAAGCGGTAGTTGAATACGATACTTTTTACTCCCCCTGTATAATGCAAAACTTATCGCTTATCGCTTGATCTCTTCTTCTTTCCTGGACATGAAATTTTGAAGCAAGAATCTGCAAAACCAGTTCAAAGCTGATCAATACCTGATCAAAAGCTGTTTTGGAAAGATGTTTAAAGCTGTTCAAGAGCTGTTTTGGGCCTGTTTGAGCTGTTCGAGACCTGTTCAAAAGCTGGAGACATGGAAAAAATTAATAAACACTTGGGAAAATCAAATGTACCGCCTTCAACTACCGCTCTGGTCATTGTCGTCGGTCTCGGGTTTGTTTTATGACCAAAAGGGGTTATTTCATGGCCAAAAGGCCTTACACAGCGGTTATTTCATGACCAAAAGGCCTTATCCACTTCGTTTAGGGCTACTTTGGGGTGGTTAAACGAGGCTAAGTTAATCTCTTCTCTTCTAAGGGTATCTTCTCTTCGGATAAGGGTAGTTAAGGGGAGGCTACTTCTTCGGATTGATGATGGAACTCGATGGAAAAAAAATTTGGATATGTCTTGCCCATTTCTTCTTTAACCTCCTGTACAATTTTCACTTCTCTATTTTGACCAGCTATTTTTTCTTTATACCTCTTTACTTGATTTCCTGGTCTCCGCTTTTTAATTTCTATAACTCTATACTCTTCCTTAGGTGCATTTATTAGTTTTTATGGTTGTCTTCCTATGCCTTATGAATTAAATTTTTTTTAAATAAAGTTTTGTATCCTATTAGTTTATAATTCTATTAATTTTCTTCTCCATATAAATACTCATACATATTCCTTAAATAACATCCTTACCTTTCTTTTTATACTAAATTGATAAATCTTGTTTATTATTATTTTTTCATCTGTTTTTCTTTTTCCAATATAAAATTTTTCCTTACTTGATTGATAAAAATTAATATTTTTTCAATCACTTTTGGCTATTTTGCCATTTACTTATTAATACTACAGCACAATTTTCCTTTAATATACTTTCCAAAATTTAAATTTTTTTATTGAATTATTATACAAATAAAACTAATAAAAATTATTTAATTACAAAATCAAAATAAAAAAAAAACATTTGAAATTCACTTTTCATTTTATTTACAATTTTCGCATTATTAATATTTTCTGTGTTTCTGTTTTCTTTTTTATATTCCTCCTGCAAATTCCTTAATTCAGTTTCCATTTCTTTTAGTTTAATTTTCATATCTTCTTGTTCTTCATCCTTTTTATTATTAATTTGTCATCTTGTTTTATTGATTTTTTCCACTACATTTTTTTTTGATTTTCTATTATATTTTCTCCTGATTCTTTGATATTTTTCTCTAATATTCCATCTGTTCCTGTAATAGTATCCATCCATTTATTTTCAACAATTTCCTTTCTTTCTGTAGTATCTTGTATTTCATATTTTATATTTTCTCCACTTTTTCTTTTATTTATCCATTAAATCCTTTTTATTTTTTTGTAGTATTTCAATTTTATCATCTTGTAATCTCTCTATTTCTGTTAGACTTTCCATCATTTTTATTCTAATTTCTTTTTTATTTTCTTGTAATTTGCCAATCATTTCTGTCTTATATTTTTAATTCTTTACTCTTTATTTTCCATCTCTTGCAATATTTCTTTTATAACATCAGTTATCTCAGTATTTTTATCAATTTTCTCACTCATACCTTGGATTTTTTTTTGGCGTTCATCTTTGTCTTTCTTTCTATTATCTTGCATTATTTTTTCATTTTTCAAATTTCTTATGACTTTCATCCAATTTGTTATCCATTTTCTTATTATTTTCATCAATTTTGTCACTCAATTTAGCTATTATTTTTATTATTGTTTGTGATACCTCCTCTTCTGTCAGCCAACGTACTTCCATTCAACGCTAATCAGCATTGACCTTGAAATCACCTGAAGTCGGTCTGTCTGTCTGTCTGTGTGTGTGTATTCTTCCACGATAGAGACAACACGTTTAATCCTACTGAGCTGAAATTTGGTATATGGGTTTGGGTTACCCGTCGGAAGAACCCACTAGTTTTGTACAATATTTGTCAAACGGAAGTGTCACTATCAAAAAATGACAGATGCAATAGGTCCCGGGATTTGACTTACTTAATTAAAAGCCTTGAAAAAACTCTATTTAGGACAGTTAAAATTATTTCTCCAACTGTCACCTGTCAAAAATAAAACAATTAAATATCTGAAAAAGTATTCATGGATAATCGTTAATATAAAAAAAAACTCACAGATTATTTCATTACAATTTATATCTGTTGTTTCAGCTATAACGCTCCAACCAAGCAATTTCTTTAAGGTCAACCAAGTAATTATATCTGTTGTGGAAATTAATAATCGATCTGGTATCCGAGGAGTTATTTAATAATTATAACCCAAATTGTAAGGTATATGGGGTATACAATATCGAGAACATTATACCTGCAAGCTGTCCAATCAAAATCTGACAATACCGCAACTTTCACTATCCATATATACAACCCCAAACTACCGTCCGGTTCGGCATCTCCTGGGACACATCCCGATTCCAATACCAATCTCAATATACAGAGTGTCTTATAGTTAAATTATTTATTTTGGTCTTGTATATTTATATATATAAGCGAGGGTAGTTCTTGACCATGAACTGGTTAAAAAAAACTCTGTGCCTGGTGACGTAGTGGTCAACGACAATTACAAAAGGAAACTTTTATGATCGTTAACCACAACCTCACTAGGCACAGATTTTTTTCTTATTTATATTTATATATGTATATATTTATTTCAGATAATTTATAAATATGGTTTCGCTTATACAGGGTGTTTCATTGGGAAAGTGGCATACGTTAACTGCAGATAGGGGACTCCTAGACGATCTCAAAAACCTCGTAATTAATGGGTCTTACTACTTTAATAACTATTTCATTATCTATTTTACCAATTTCTTGCATGGTTCATAACGTTCTAACCACATTGTATATTTACATGATATTTTGTTTAAAGTGCCCAATCGATCAATAAATTTATAATAAAAGAAATCCAGCTCCGGATTAAAAAAAATATTATAAAATATTCGGACTCAAAAACAACACCCTGTATAGCGTATTTTTCTAAAATAGATTCTGTATTTGCAAAGAGCACGAAAAAATGAATTTAGTGATATACTTTGCATTTTCGCAAAATTGAAACGTATTTCTTTTCAATGTAATTTAGTTTCTTTCAATAAAGATTAGTTAACCTAAATTGGTAAAATTTTAATAGTTTAAGTATTTTTTCATTATTTGCGATACATAATCGACAGAAAACATTCATCTTTAATTAACGAATAAATAATAATGAATTCGCCAAAAATAAATAAAATTAATTAATGAATAATTACAAACATTTTAAAAAAATTACACATATGATGTTTTTAGTACTTCGGCCCGAAAAATTTCCTTTAACAATAAACACAAAAAAATATACGTAACACGAAATTTATGGACAACGATTTTCTACAATTTTTTGCGGTTTTTGACGATTTTTTTACGATTTTTTACCATTTTTTACGGATGTTTCCGATTTTTTATGATTTTTTCGATATTTAATGATATATTACGATTTTTTTCGATATTTGACGATTCTTTACGATTTTCTACGTTTTTTTTAGTATTTTTTATGGTTTTTTACCGATTTTTTCCCATTTTTTACGATTTTTTCCCAATTTTTTAGGATTTTTTACGATTTTTTTCGATATTTTGCAATTTTTTACGGTTTTTTCGACATTTTACGATTTTTTAAAATTACTTACGATTTTTTACGATTTTTTACGATATTTTACGATATTTTACGATATTTTACGATATTTTACGATATTTTACGATATTTTACGATTTTTTTATGATTTTTGTCGATATTTGACGATTTTTTACGACTTTCTACAATTTTTTAAGATTTTTGACGGTTTTTATGGTTTTTTAACTTTTTTATGGATTTTTACGATTGTTACGATTTTTTACGGTTTCTTACGATTTTTTCCCAAATTTTTACGATTTTTTAGGGTTTTTTACGATTTTTTTTCGATATTTTGCGATTTCTTACGGTTTTTTCGACATTTTACGATTTTTTTAAATTATTTACCATTTTTTACGTTTTTTTACGATTTTTTTACGATATTTTATGATTTTTTTTTTATGATATTTGACGATTTTTTACGGTTTTTTACAATTTTTTAAAATTATTTAAGATTTTTGACGGTTTTTATGGTTTTTTTACCTTTTTTATATATTTTTTACCTTTGCTTACGATTTTTTACCATTTTTTACGGATTTTTACGATTTTTTAACATTTTTTATGATTTTTTCGATATTTAACGATATATTACCATTTTTTTCGATATTTGACGATTTTTTAAGATTTTTACGACTTTTTAAGATTTTTTAAGATTATTTAAGGTTTTTGACGGTTTTTATGGTTTTTTTACCTTTTTAATGGATTTTTACGATTTTTTACGGTTTTTTAAGATTTTTTACGGTTTCTTACGATTTTTTACGATATGACCTGTTTCGATATTTTTAGAAATGGCGGAGATAATAGTTGTTTTTGTTATTTCAACCCCCTCCAGTTTCACCCCCATAGGTCGGATATAAAGAAGTTGTATTTGAAAAATATTAACTCATAATGGCTTTACTTTGTTGTCATTAATTTTTAGGTGTTTTTTATAATTTTTGTTGTTTTTCGTTAATTAAAGTTATTTATTTTTTGTAAGTTTATTATTATTTATTTGGTAATTAAAGATGAATATTTTTTATGCAAAATTTTACAAGAAAAAACATTTTTCCAAAAATACAAAGTATATCACTAAATTCATTATTTCATGCTCTTTGCAAATACATAATCTATTTTAGAAAAATATGATACACAGGGTGTTGTTTTTGGGTTGGAATATTTTATAATATTTTTTTTAATCCAGACCTGGATTCCTTTTATTGTAAATTTATTAATCGATTGGGCAATTTAAACAAAATATACCTGCCAAATATTATGAAAATATACAATGTGGTTAGAAAGTTATGAACCATGCAAGAAATTATCAAAATAGATAAAACACCCTGTATCTTGGTTATTAAAGTAGTGAGACCATGTAAATAAAGGGTTTTTGAGATCGCCTATGTATCCCCTATCTGCAGTTAACGTATGTCACTTTCCCAATGAAACACCCTGTATAAATAAAAGTTTTTATTAATTTTTAGTTTCTTATAATAAGAAATTCAACTTCAGTAACCTGTATATTTATTGTACTTTTGGCTAATTAAAAAATAAAATAAAACCTTTAAAGAACATTATAATTTTTACTAAAATTCAAATATATGTAATATATAAAAATTGAACTTGTTTTTTTTTATATTTTTTCTTTTTAGGTCACCTTGTAAGTGAGTAACTTGTCCCGGCAGCGATTTTTCTTTTTTCATCCCCTACGCGATACGAAATAAGCGGAAATGGGAACTCTGAATGTCTTCCTTAGTAGCCTGTCGTGGTCATATAACGACTGTGATCGTAGAGGGTATTGGATAAAATGGTAAAGAAAAGTATTTGAAAAATATCGGTAAAAATGGATTACATTAATATCAAGAGATTTTTTTTTGTTATGATAAAAATGTTTCATTTTTATTTTATGTAATATGATATATTATAATTTATTAATTATATTTTTAAAGGGTTGAGTTTTTTAAGGCGCTTCAAGAACGGGGCGTTCACGAAAATGGCGAGTCACGTTTGATTTGAATATACAGTGTGTCTACTTAAGTTCGCACCATATGAGAAACTTTTTTTTACCAAAAAAAGTTATTCTTCATAAAAAGTTCTGCATTGTCTAAAAGCTAAGATACAACCATCAAATAATAAATTTTTTGACCCGTATACAAGGTGCGTCAAAAAATATAAATTTTGCTCAAGAGTTAATGCGTTTATTTTAAAAAATATAGAAAAATGTTATTGCTAAATAAATTTAAAAAATAAAAAGTTGTTTATCCGGGCTGTTATACCATGCGTGGTCTTCTGTGTCTGAAGATGGTTGTCGTAGTTATTGTCGAAACGTTTGTAAGTGATATCCAAAGAAGACCACGGTATAACAGTCCGGAAATAAACAAAGCCTACATTCTTACAAAATAAAAAGTTGTTTGCATAAAGGACTATACATATAGTCCTTTGCAAACGTTTCGAGTATAACTGCGACATCCATCTTCAGTGCCGTGGACGAAGTACTAATCGCGACTTATCAACTACGAAGGAGTTTTCAGTCTCAACTGAAGATGGTTGTCGCAGCTGCAGTCGAAACGTTTGGAAGTAAAGCCACAGAAGAGCACGCATAGTATAACAGCCCAACTTTTATTTTTTGAATTTATTTAGCAGTAACATTTTTCTATATTTTTTGAAATAGAAGAAGAACCACTTTTAAGGTAATCTCATGCTACAATCTTAAACTAAAAAATCACTTATAGGAAGTAATTACAAAAGCTCCTTAATAAGAATTAGAAAATACAAAAGGGATTAGATTTAGAAAGTAAACATAATCATAGCTAACGGCAGATTCGATAAGGTAAGAGCTTTAAAAAATCTGAATTGGAGCTTCACAGAAATGTGAGGTGGAAAGAACCATGCTGCTGCTTGAAACTCACTTTTCTGAATATATACAAGAATAGATAAGTTGAACCATGAAAAATTTCTAATCATTTAAATTGTTAGGGGTCAAGATAATCTTCCTGGTTCAAGTGGTGCAAAAGATATCCTGCTCCATATCATCTGCATTAGTCGGAGCAGTCTAGAACTGAAATAAATATGAACCAGAAGTATATATCCAGAGTTATCTTTATTCCAAAAGCAAGGAAGTTAACAATACTCCACATGATGCTGAAAAAAAGCACTTGTATACGACGACGATGAAATTAACCTAACTGCACAACCAAATTTCCCTCCGAGATCTGAGTTAGAATGACGAAGTCCACCCCAAATAACCAAACACCACAGAAATAAAAAAGTTTGTGGTGCTGAAGCAAAGATAAGAAGCAAGGCGATATTCCCAGTCATTCAGTGCTCGGGCAGCATTAAAAGCGACCCAATCAAGTCATAAGACAACGACGGTAGATCAATTTCCAACCTAACCTAAACTAAACTAATATAATCGAACCTAGCCAAACCAAAACCGAAAATGGAAAAAACAAGGAGGGATCTTAAACTTTACCTGGGAAAAGCTACAAGACAAAAAACAGTAAAATAACTACTAAAAGAGGATTCTTTGGCAAAATGAGAGAAATAATTTTGTCCGTTCCTCAACAATGACGTTGGATTGGCTAGCAGAGTTACAACACTGAGAGGGTCGATAGACTTCCGAAGGCTCACCAAAGTCACATTCTGGATTTCAAGGAAAGGGCAAGGAGACCTCGATGAGAAGGACGTTTTGCTGAGGAGACTTGGGTGACCATAACACTTATATGTGACAAAATGGTTGCAGCTTGCCCTAAAGATCTTTAGTAGAAATGGAGTTAGGATTTCTATGCTGCTGAAGAAGGATTACTGCAGGACTGTAGTTTTCGTAACTGCTCTATCTAGGTAGGTAGGTTCAATGTGAGTGGAGCGTTTGCTCACCCCTCCACTGCGGCCAACAGAGGCCTATTGTGGTTCACCCCTATGGGCTATAATTCACTATATAAGCCACACCTTCTCACGAAGTCTATGGTTGATTTAGGTGAAGCTTCCTTAAAGTTGGTAGGCTCCAGCTGTACAAAACCAAATATACGAAGCCTATTCGTTTCCAGGGCAGGGCAGGAGCATAAAATATGCTCCGCTGTTTCGTCTTCCACACTGCAGAAGCGACAGTCCGATGTTTGACTCAGACCAAGCTTCTTCAGATGGTACCGCAGGCGACAGTGTCCTGTAAGCAGTCCAATTAGGATGCGTACATCACTTCTACTCCATTCTAGGATCTGCGATAGGGTACTACCTAAGGGTTTGACTATAAACGCCTTAGAGTGAGCTAACCCAGGAATATCTTTCCAGTGCTGGAGAGTTTTCCTCTCGGCCCATTTCCAGATAGTGTCTTTAGCACTGCTTTTGGCTATGCCGAAAAATGGTTCCGGTCCAATGAACTCGGATTCTGCACCTCTTTTCGCAAGGATGTCGGCTTTCTCATTGCCCTCCACCCCTTCATGCCCAGATACCCAGAGTAGGGTTACTCTGTTACTGGTAGCAATGCGATCCATGGATTCGATGTAGTTCCACACCAGCTTCGAGTCCAGCCAGTTGGAGCTAAGTGCTTTTAAAGCTGCCTGGCTGTCCGATAAAATGTAAATACTTTTGTTGACAAGATGATGAATCTTACTTAAAATTTACTCTGATTTAAAATAAATAAAAGGAATGTATTAGTATATAAGATGTTTTTAACATGTACCAATAATATTGAAACTGTTTTAAATTAAAACAAAATTCCATTTCTGTCGACAAACTTTCTCATTATATTAAAATAAACTCCTTGGATTTCATTATATCCGTCTGGATTTTCCTCGCTCGCTTGATGTTCGAAATTAACGTCATACTTTTCTGCATTGTCAAAACTGAGAGTTTTCGTAATGAAAGTGTCCGCGGACAATGTTATTTCAGACTTGATTCTGAATAATTGAGCCAGAAACAAAAAAAAATTCAATTCAGGACCGGACTAAAACAAAATAAAACAAAACTAGAAGCAGTTTTTGTATATGTATTTATTTTCTCGGTCCAGTCCTGTCTGTGTCCACGAAAAATTAATATTTATGGCCTGGTATTACCCTGAATACCGAATTATATTCTTCTTCTTTTTCCTCCAATCTTAAATATTAAGACTATTTATAAAGTGACACGAGATAAATCAGGTCATTAAAGGGATTCTAGAGAGATGGCAGAGGTGTCATATTCTTTGGTATTTGAAAAATATCGTTCGCGTTTTCATGAGGACGCCTCATGAGTAAGGAAAAGATGCGAAATGGTCGGTTTTAAGAGGGTTATTATTAATAATAATAATAAGAGGTTGAGGTGAAACTGTATAAAATGGAATTGTATATTAAGTAGAAATTTACATTTTATGTCTAAAAGTTTATAATGTGACACATATTTTACTTACGGTTTTTTTTTCTTAATTTAAATGTTGTTTTTTCGTGATATCATACCTGAAACAAAAAAAAACGATTTATTACAGGAATTTGGACATAAGAATTTTAGATTAATATTTTTTCATAGTAAATTTCAGCCAATCTTGTTTAAAAGTTAATTTTTGTGTCGTAGAGAAAAATTAAGACAAGTCCGAGATTTTACTACCGTACCGGTTTACACCGTCAACAACAGCAATACGTACGCCTACGAGGAACGTAACACTGAGAAATACCGGTGAAAGATTGTGCTATTTTTTATACTGGGATAATCGGCAGAAATCGGCCTGAGCTTAGAATTACCGAGGCCAGCGATTCGCCGATGCTATAATAGGAAATATTTTGTATATAGCGATAATCGAGAAAAAGCGGCCTGAGCTGAGAATTACACAGAGCTGGCATTTAATTAGCTTTCATTAACTCACTGAAAGTAGTTTATTCACTGCACGCTGGACCAGGAAAACTGGAACAGAAAATCACGTTGGACTGGAACATCAAGTCACCTTGGACTAGAAAATTAAGCTGGAACAAATAGTCACGTTGAACAAGAAAATCACGACGGTCAAGAAAGTCACGTTGGACTAAAAAATTTCACTGGACCAGAAAGTCACGTTGGACCAGACAATCACGCTGAACCAGAAAGTCACGTTGGACAAAAAAATTAAGCTGGTTCAGAAAGTCACGTTGGACTAGAAAGTTTCACTGGACCAGAAAATTACGTTTAACTGAAAAATCACGCAGGACCAGTAAGTCACGTCGAACCAGAAAATCGCGTTAGACATATAATCATGGTGGACCAGAAAATCACGCTGTACCAGAAAGTCACGTTGGACTAGAAAATTAAGCTGGAATAAACAGTCATGTTGAACAAAAAAATCACGCTGGTCCAGAAAGTCGCGTTGGACTAGAAAATCTCACTGGACAAGAATGTCACGTTGGACTGAAAAATCACGCTGGACCAGTAAGTCACGTCAGACCAGAAAATCACGTTAGACCAGAAAATCACGCTGGACCAGAAAATCACGCAGAACCAGAAACCACGTTGGACTAAAAAATTAAGGTGGGACAAACAGTCACGTTGAACAACAAAATCACGCTGGTCCAGAAAGTCACGTTGGACTAGAAAGTTTCACTGGACCAGAAAATTACGTTGGACTGAAAAATCACGCAGGACCAGTAAGTCACGTCAGACCAGAAAATCACGTTAGGCCAGAAAATCACGCTGGACCAGAAAATGATGCTGGATGTCTGTTCAGATAAAACGCTACTTTTGGTAGGTTGCGAACAAAAATGAATCGAGGCCAAGCTGTACCCATAGAAAATTTCTTTTTAAGTTAATATTTAGAACAATTTATATTCTAGACCTGAAGTGAGTTATCGAAGTTTTCAAAATGGCGGGAAATTTAAAACTGCCGAATTGAAAGGAGCTACGCGGGTTCATTTAAAACGCTTCCATACTCAAAGCCCCATAACATAAATGACGTAATTTCTAGCCCAACCCAACAATATTGCACGTGCTGTAATATCAACATAACCAAAAAAATTCTTCTTTTTACCTGAAGGTAACTTTAGAGTTAATTGACTACTAATAAATAACCTAATTCCCCTCCTCTCAATATATCAGTTGTAATGGAAACCGCAATAACTAATAAGGAACGTGTGAAAAAAAAAACTGATAAAGAGCGTGCTAATGAAAAACATGTTTACGATAAAGTTGTAATGGAAACCACATTTTCTGATAAGGAATGTGTGAAATAAACAAGTGATTAAGGTCACAACAACTGATAAGAAAAGTGAGAGTAAAATATTTATTATATTAACACTTGTAAAATTTATTACACTATGATAAAATACTTATAATGTAGCCTAAGCCATCAGGATACTTTTTAAATGAACCCTGTAGAGTCCCTTGAACTAGAAGCAAATATTTTTCTAGGTTATGTTAACATTACAGCATGTAATAATTGACAGGTAGGGAACTACGACACTTTAGTTACGAGTTCTCTTAGACTTGGAGAGAAGAATTTTATAGTTTATGTTGTTATTACAATAAAACAATAAAACATTTTATAATAAAATAAAAGACATATTTGATGAATATAGGAATTTGGGTACGTTATTTTTCATGTAACATTTCTATCTTAATAAAAAAGCACAAAAAGTAGCAACTACATTTTACTGGAGTTTACGCACAGTTTAAATTAAAAGAAATGTTCCTCAAATAAGTAACCATTATTTTCAATTCTTATACCTACGAAAATACGTATTAAAAAAAAACTCTTATTTTTTATTACGTTACTGGAATATAGACCTAGATTCGGATATAAGTGATTATTTATCCGACGCATGAAAAATGTCTTACAGGGCATCTGAGGCGTCGTCATTTTCCACAGAAGCAAATGTCGGCCATTTTTCATGCATACGTTCATTGTCGTTAGTCCGGGCACCGGCTCACACGCTGGCTGGATCGAGATTCCCGAGGGGATATTTGTCGTTGCGGGAAAGGATATTAAGAGGATATGGATAAATTCTGAACAAGATCGATTAAAAAAAAAGTTTTAAATGCATAAATATTTGTTAAAATGGGAACTATTCTCGTTCGTTTCATTTTTTATCTTTAAAATATTTTAAATACATCACTAAGATATTGTGCACAGTTTTTATTATTAGTATTTATTCTATTAGATGTCCTAAATACAATAGCGTTTGTCCCACAAAAATTATAGAATTAGTAACTAAGTTAGACGTTAACGCCTTTTTGCCATTGCCACTGTCCATGATTTTTATTTAAGCATTTATTTTAAAACAGATAAACAGTCAACACAGGCAAATGTTGCGACTACAAAGATCTTCGATTCATATGTCACATATGACCATCAACTGAAGATTATCAAGGATCATAAGCAGCAGGCCAAAAAGACATTTATTTTGATGGAAGTGATAAGAATGATTGCGGATTTTCAGACCCCTCAGCCAATGCTCAAGTTATTTAGGTTGGGTAGACGAGGCTTGTTCTAGGTGCCATAAAGAAGACAATTGTTTCTCATGACAATTCTTCCCAGCGAAAATTATTTCTCCCCAGACAATTCTTTCTCATAACAATTCTTTCCAGCGGCAATTCTTCCTAGCAACAAATCTTCCCGGATAATTTTCTCAGTCAGTCCTTCCCGGATAATTCTTTCCCATGACAACTCTTTTCCGGACAACTCTTTCCGCACAATTCTTTGCCATGACAATTCTACCCAGCGATAATTCTTCCCTGCTAGAATCCTTCTCAGACCATTCTCCCCGGACAATTTTTCCCCATGACAATTCTTCCCAGCAACAATACTTCCAGGGACAATTTCTTCCAACGACAATTCGTCCCCGGATAACCCTTTCCAGATAATTGTTCCCCACGACAATTCTTCCTAGTAATATTTTTTCCCCTCGACAATTTTTCCTAGTAATAATTTTTCCCTCCGACAATTCCTCCCAGCGACAATTCTTCTCATCGATAATTCTTCCCAGAGACAATTCCTCCCAGCGACAAATCCTCCCAGCGACATTTATTCGTCGTAAAATACTTCTTGGACAATTTTCCTGGGCAATCCTTCCCGGGCAATTTTTCCTCATGACAATTCTTCCCAGCGACAATTTCTCCCAGTGATAATTCTTCTCCGGACAATACTTCCTGGACAATTTTCCACATCAATTCTTTCACAGACAACTATTTTCGCACAATTCTTTCCCATGGCAATTCTATCTAGCGACAGTTCCACCCAGCGACAATTCTACCTCGGAAAATACTTCCCGGGCCATCCTACCCAATTCTTATTCATGACAATTCTTCCAAGCGTCAATTTCTCCCAGCGATAATTCCCCGGACAATACTTCTTGTACAATTTTCCCGAGAAGGAATTCCCATTCAATTTTTCCCAGCGACAATTATTCCTACCCAATTCTTCTTCATCACAATTCTTCCAAGCGTCAATTTCTCCCAGCGATAATTCCCCAGACAATATTTCCCGGACAATTTTCCCGGGAAATATTTTCCGGGCAATTGTTCTCAGCGACAATTATTCCCTATAACAATTCTATCCAGCGACAATTTCTCATAACGAATTCTTCCTCGGAAAATACTTTCCGTACAATTTTCCCATGCCATCCTACACGTACAATTCTGCTCCATGATAATTCTTCCCATCGACAATTCCTACTAGCGACAATTCTCCAGACAATACTTCCCAAACAATTCTTCCTAGCGACAATTATTCCCCATGACAATCATTGTCAGCGACAATTCCTCTCCGGACAACTTTCTCCGCACAATTTTTTTTATGACAATTCTGCATAGCGACAATTCTCTCCAGCCACAATTTTTCCTCTGGAAATTTTTCCCGGACAATTTTCCAGAGCAATTCTTCCAAGACAATTTTCCCGGACAATAATTTTCGGATAGTTCTTTTTCATAAAGCCAATTCTTCAAGACAATTATTCCCCATGACAATTCTACCCGGATTGCCAGACAAGGATTTCCTGAAGGAGAATTTTCTTGGAAAGATTGTCTGGGGAATGATTATCACGTAGAAGGACTGTCGCCATGTATTATTGTGGGAAGGGATGGTCGTGGAGAAAGATTGTTTAGAAGAAGAATTGTTTTGGGGAACGGATTTTCCGAGACGAATTGTCTGGAGAAGAGTTTTCCGGGAAGAATTGTCTGTAAAAGGATTGTCAAATAGAAAAAATGTCGCGAGGAAGGATTGTTGTAGGAAAGGATTATTGTGAAGCAATATTTTTGTGGGGAAGGATTGTCGTGAAGAAAGATTGACGTGGAAAAAAATTGTCCCGGAAAACGATTGTCGTGGGAAAGGATTGTAGCAGAGAATAATTGTCGTGAGGATGACTTATCGTATAAAAGGGTGTCCCGGGGAAGGATTGTTGCAGAGAATAATTGTCGTGAGGATAACTTATCGTATAAAAGGGTTGTCCCGGGGAAGGACTGTTGCCGAGAATAATTGTCGTGAGGATGACTTATCGTATAAAAGGATGTCCCGGGGAAGGATTGTTGCAGAGAATAATTGTCGTGAGGATAACTTATCGTATAAAAGGGTTGTCCCGGGGAACGATTATCGTAGAAAAGGATGGTCCGATGTATCCCATATTTCTATTTAATTAGGAATAAATAATTTTTATATTTTTTTCAGAATTATACAGGGGATTAAATAATATAAAAATAGTAACGAAAACTTAAAATATGTTGTTAACTATAAATAAATAAATTAGTTAAAATTACAGTTAGGTATGAGTAAATACTCTTAAGAATATCGAGAGAAAGACGGTAGAAAAATATCCCCCTATTCGCTACCACAAAAAAAATTAGATGAATTCACACGAAAATATCGCTGTTTTGGCATAGCGTCTAGTTTTATTCTTTGAAGTGATTTATCAATTTTCTTTTTCGGTAATATTTTAAAATCGTATTTCATTGTCAAATGTAGCGTAATTTTTAATAAACAAAACAAAAATATTTTTATTATTTTCTTTTTACTTTATTACATAATATCAGGTTTAAGAGATATATAAAAATGCATAACAATATCGTTCTAGGATCAACATTCTAGCTCTAATGCAAGTCTAATAAAAACCAAAAACAAAACACAGAAATCCTTAACGATAATACCTTTTAAGAACTTAGTACTTTCAAGCCATATCCATTATCGAAGTAACTATTACCCATTCAGTTCATAGGCGTACGGAAAAAAATTGATAATTAATTTTACACATTTTATTTACTAGAAAATATTTATGAGAGTAGTATAGCTATGACAGTTCTCGCACAAATATGATGAATACTATGGGAAATCACTAAGATCACTTCCGGTCAGTTTTTGTTCACGTCAAGGTCACTCGTGACACCTTAAGCCTCCGCTAGACAAGTGTTAACCCGTTTCCGATTAGTTTCTGATCCGATTCCGATCCGTTTTCGATCCGAATCCAATCAAGTATGCGATAAAAATTTGTACAAATAATTACATAGATATCGAATCGACATAGTCAAATGCCTTGTTGAGATCAATAAATGCGCCGTTACCCCATAGTTTATCTACTTACCAAAACTTATATTTAATATTAACTAAAAAATATTTTAAAATCCCCCTTTATCGTTTCGCTGTCGACGTATATGACGGGAAACAAAAGTACATTGGGGGCAGGTCGAAGCCCGAAGCTGCGGCTGAGTTGGCTTTGGAAATTCATAGCCCACTAGAATAACAAAACTTACGGTCAACTCGAAACAAGAACGTAGCGCCAGCTGGTGGAGAAACATTAGTGTTTTCACATTAATTTCGAATTTTGAAGCGGTGTAAAACTTACGATATTGCTTGTTTTTTTTTTGTTGGAATAAATTTATTAAGAATAGTAGTAGACAAGTGAAAATTTAAATATATTATTTATTTAAATATTTGTATGATTATTAATAGATTTAAAAACTAAAATTTTATTTTTGTCTGTTCACATTCGGGAGATGGACGACGCGTGACTTTACTCCGACGTCAATTTGGTCATCCAGATACCGACGACGGTTCTTCCTGACGTTTGTCCGGGATTATATGGGATGATGACGATCATGTTTGACTTGGGAAATTGCCGAGAGACTTTGCCTTACTGTTCAAACATAATATAAGCTATCTCAACTGTCAGACGCATGTCGCTTTAAAATCAGTTGGTAGATAATTTTCGATTCTGAAAATTTCATTGTCGAACTAATTGTCTTTTATATATAAAATTGAAGCAGATTCTCTTGTCTCAAGGTTAATTTCATTCAAATGGAGTAAATTGTCCTGTCGCAGATTTCTCTCAATTTTTCTCTCAGCGATATGGCAGAGAATGTTAAATTTCTTCAGCAAAATTTATTTTTCAAGTTCTACATTATTTTATTTTTATTGATTTTAATTATTTTAATATTTTTATACCAACACTGTTTATTTATATTATTAATTATAATAACAAATTCTTTTAACTATGTTTAAATTGATTAATTAATATTGTGTCCGTATAGATGAGCGATCGATCCAATTTGTAATTCCCGCTATCAGTACTGCCCAGTCCTCGAAATTTGGGGTCCTGAAACTTATGAGGTCTTTAACACAGATATAGAGACGGTTTATTTTCACTAGAACTCGTGAAAATTGACAGTTAATTTGAACCGGATTATTTGGGCAACTTAATGGAGGACATAATGATTTTTATATATGAGTGGTAATAAACGAGGCGATTCAAAAATAAGTATGACTAATTTTTGTTCGTTACAGAGAGGAAAATGAATTAAAATAAATACAGGAGTAAAATAATTACAACTAAATAGCAACTGTTGAAGAAAGTAAGTAGAAAACTATTAAACTGTTAAAGAAAGTATGGAGAAACTAATAAACGACTGTGTCTTGAAGACTAATCAAGCAGTGGTCGAAACTTTTATGCTATAACATGGTATGATGATTTTAAAAATTTTTGGTCAATTTCGTGTATATAATGACCTACTATATGTAATATTTATAATTAGACTCCTGGAATATTGGGGAAGCAGCAAGATTAAAAAAACAAGTGTACTCATTTAAGGATTTATTCATAGATTTCGAGTTTATTTGACCAATTTACATAATATTTTTGGTTTGGTAGATCCGGCGATATAAAACTACGACGATGAATTATCTGAGCCTATGAAAAGTTCCGTTTTATCTTATCAATATAAGTTAATTTTTAGAAATCGCAATTTTATACGACTCTTATCAGTCCAAGGTAAGTAAATATGTAGATGCAATTTATAACAAAAATATTATTTATTTTACACTTTTGAGATAAGTTTATTGTGGCTGATTAATAAAGAATAAAATTTTCCATATAATTTGTACATTTTTGGTAAATAACAAGCAAAATTTAAGAAAATAGACACAACGTGTTAAAATTGCTTTAGTTAGGTTAGATTTTTTCCAGCTAAAGTATCTGTTCGGCCACATTTGGAGAGAGATCTAGTTGAAGGGAGCAAAGCCGAGCTCAGTCGACCGTAAACCAGTATAGATCCAAACAGATAAATTTCCAGACGATAACCAAGTGAAAAATCCGGATTTATAATTTCTTGCCGGATTTGCAGCGAGTACTAAGGTACTTAGGGCAACTAAAGCCTGCCCTTCTGGCCGCTAAGGCATTAGTGTCGATACCATAATGAACCCATAGAGTATTTTATCTCTATTAACATAACCTTCACACTATATTTCCAGATATGTCCAGAAACCGATTAAGATCCACCGCAAAAGCGGCTCTGAGTGAAGACCTACTCAACGCTAAGACTGAGATTGAAACAGGAATGTCAAAAAGAAAACCAACGATAATACATAACAGTTTGTTTATTTCATTGAGAGATAAACTTTTCTTTATTTATTATTTGAACAACAATCAGAATTTAAAGTTCTATAAGCTATTTTTCTGGATTAGTTAGTCCCACCAATGTCCTCCATTGAGAAGGCCTCTTCTTCACCTTATTTCAGGTCTGCTGGTCATCTTCTTTTCAGTCTTCTGTGACATCTCTCTTGTACTAGGGGTTGTAATAAATTATTAGTGTGTGTTGCTAGTCTTTCATGATGTTTCTGGCTTTTCTTCTGTATTGTCTCTTGCGCTGTTGCAATATGGAGGTCCTGATGTAGCATTTGGTTTGATACATACCACGGGGCGTATCTTAGGATTTTTGATTGTGCTAGCTGGATTAAAGTTATGCTCGACTTACTTTTGCAGCCCTATAACTCGATACCGTAAGTCCAAATCGAATTGATTGCTGCCTTGTAAAGTAGTAGTTTGTTCTCTAATGACAATTCTCTCATTTTGAGATCTATTTGTTAGATTATGTGTTCTCTCCAGTTGAGTTTGGTATCTAGGTGGATACCCAAGTACTTGACACAGGATGTTGAAGAAATTTCTGTATTATTAGTATGTACTGGAGGATATTTTTCTTTCTTTAATGTGAATGTTATATATTGTGATTTGCTTTCATTAATCTTTATCTTCCATCTTTTGGTCCATTATTCTATGTTGAAGAGATGGTCTTGTAGGTTTACAGAAGCAATTCCTGGGTCTTCATCGACAACTAGGATCGCAGTATCATCTGCAAATGTGCCTGTTGTGGTGAATTCTGTTGAAGGAAGGTCTGATGTATATATAAGATACAATATTGGTCCTAAGATGCTGCCTTGTGAACTCCGGATTTAATGGGATGGAGCTGAGAAGTTTTATCGTTAACTTTTGTTCTGAAATATATATCCGCTAGTATGATTGAAGTAGGTCATAGAAGGGATGCGGCAGTGTTTGTTTGATTTTGTAAAACAGTCCTTCATGCCAGACCTTGTCAAATGCGTGACTCACGCCAAGAAAAGCTACCGAGCAGTATTGTCTTTCTTCAGTGGCTTCGTTAATTACATTGACGATTCTATGTCATTGTTGTGTTATGGAGTGTTCGTGACGAAATCCGAGACTGGTGACCAGGGAGATAGAAGATAATAGACTTATTGGCCTGTATGAGAAAATGTCAGTTAAATCTTTGCCAGGTTTTGGTATGAGTATTATTTCTGATTTTTTGAGACACTTTGACCAATATCGTAATCCTTTTTTAGGTAGTACTTTCAGGATTTTTGGTGTTATCAGGTCGATTCCTGGTGCTTTCCTATTGTTTAGGTGGTCAATTTTTTCTTTTGGGAGATAAACTTAAAAATGAAAATATGAGCCATCCACAGAAGACTGTTCTCTGTGGGCACCTTTTAGAGACTGACATCCAATGATGAAACTACAGCTGCTTGGTGGTTTAGCATGGTTTGTATTCATATACATGTGGTGCTGTCTACTACACACTTTGCCATAGCTGTAGTTATCAATCTGAAAAAGATCTGATCAAATGCTCCCTCTATACCCAAAAAGGCTGCTAGGGCTATTTTTCTGTTCCTGTGTATTCTTGGAAGAAATTGATGGAGGATTTGGTATGAAGGCAACTCTGGACTTTTCCGGTTTTATTCAAGCTGATTTATTGCAGTTAGACTTGTTTAGTTGTTCCATGAGGTCGTCAATTAACAAAACTCACAGAAGAGGGAATAAAACTCATCCCTTCAGAGAATGATAATTTTATTGTCTCACTCAGTAATGATACTTCAACTGGTGGTGTTTTATATAGTTATAGTCATCAAATATGTCTGATCTAATAGCCCTTCTATAAAAAAGCTAAAAGTGGTGACGACATGGACGATGAATACAACATGCTTCTCTGTCTGATTTCGAATTTTGCAACTCTCTTTTCAGACATTGATAGCTGGTCACCTTAGCTCGCCCATCTACTATTTTCAGCGAACTATGTCAACTATAACCTCACCTATGTCAACTACAACCGTATGTCTGCTTGTCTGTCCATCTCTTCACTTGTCCCAGCCATAAATCGAGAACGGTTTCGAATTCTGGAACTCTGTTTTCAGCAATCGATAGGTGGTCAGCTTAACTCACCCGCCTACTATTCTTAGTGATCTAAATCAACTAAAGCCTGACCTACGTCAACTACAACAGTCTGTCTATCTGTCTGTCCATCTCTCTGTCTGTCCCAGCGATAACTCGAAAACGGTTTTCAATTCTGGAACTCCTGTTTTCAGCTATCGATAGGTGGTCAGCTTAACATACCCACCTACTATTCTCAGTGATCTAAATCAACTAAAGCCTGATCTACGTCAACTACAACAGTCTGTCTATCTGTCTGTCCATCTCTGTGTCTGTTCCAGCGATAACTCGAAAACGGTTTTCAATTTTGGAACTCTGTTTTCAGCAATCGATAGGTGGTTAGCTTAACTCACCCACCTACTATTCTCAGTGACCTAAATCAACTAAAGCCTGACCCACGTCAACTACAACAGTCTGTCTATCTGTCTGTCCATCTCTCTGTCTGTTCCAGCGATAACTCGAAAACGGTTTTCAATTTTGGAACTCTGTTTTCAGCAATCGATAGGTGGTCAGCTTAACTCACCCACCTACTACTCTCAGTGACCTAAATCAACTAAATCCTGACCTACGTCAACTACAATAGTCTGTCTATCTGTCTGTCCATCTCTCTGTCTGTCCCATCGATAACTCGAAAACGGTTTTCAATTTTGGAACTCTGTTTTCAGCAATCGATAGGTGGTCAGCTTAACTCACCCACCTACTACTCTCAGTGACCTAAATCAACTAAATCCTGACCTACGTCAACTACAACAGTCTGTCTATCTGTCTGTCCATCTCTCTGTCTGTTCCAGCGATAACTCGAAAACGGTTTTCAATTTTGGAACTCTGTTTTCAGCAATCGATAGGTGGTCAGCTTAACTCACCCACCTACTACTCTCAGTGACCTAAATCAACTAAATCCTGACCTACGTCAACTACAATAGTCTGTCTATCTGTCTGTCCATCTCTCTGTCTGTCCCATCGATAACTCGAAAACGGTTTTCAATTTTGGAACTCTGTTTGCAGAAATCGATAAGTGGTTACCTTAGCTCACTCATCTACTATTTTTAGTGACCTAAATCAACTACAACCTGACCTAAATCATCTACAACCGCCTGTCTGTGTGCCTGTCCATCTATCCGTCTGTCCCAACGATAACTCAAGAACGGTTTCGAATTTTTGGATAGCTGGTCACCTTAGATTACCCAATTACTATTTTCAGTAACCCAAGTCAACTGTAGAGCGCCTGTCTGTCTATCCGTCTGTCCATACTTGAGCTACTTGGATACTGTTAGTTGGTTTTGTCCTAATTTTGAAATAAAGATATTAATATAAAAAATGTCAAGGCTTTTCCTTAAGTTAATGGCATTAGCCCTACTTTCCTTACAATTATGCAGATATCTCCGGATCTGAGACAAAATTTTAAATTAGAATCGTTCAAATTACTAAAAAATATTATTATAATCCAATTTTTGTCATGTTAAAAGAAAAATTATAAAAAAACAGTCATAATTATTTTTAAATAAACAGTAAATATTGAGCAATTTATCAACAAACATCAAAAGCATAGAAAAAATTTATATAGTAGGTATGCGGTCGCGAGATAAAAATATTCTCATTTAGATACACTGTTTACGTCACATGCCGTTATTTCCAGATAATTTTGTTTATTTTAGCTGATAAAGCGCAGGTACACGTTAAAACCAGATGTGAGAATAAACTCGTATTTTTGGTATCGCTTTAATTCATTATTTTTTACAAAAATTGTTATTTTTAGAAGAGGCGGTGTATTCCAAGATTTATTTATCATTCCTCACTCATTAAGATTCTTATTGGATATAGCAATTAATATACATAAAATTTAAAAATTATCAAGAAAAAGATGAAAAATAAAGTTTTAAACGAAGAAAAATAGGGGTAAAAAAGAGCGGGAGGAAAAGGTTAAAAAAAAAACAGTGAAGACGTAGGAGAAAAAAGAGTGGTAAAAAAAGTGTGTTAAGATTCCATTTTTTATTTTTTACCCGGTGTAAATTAAACGAAATGACAAATAAAAATCATACTTTAATAAAATAATTTAATTATAAAGCTGTTTTAAAAATTTTAAATTTTGGAAAAGACCAAAAACAAGGTAGGTATTTTTTTCTACTCGGTATGTATTTTTAGCAAAAAAGATTGGATTCAGTTATGGTACCCAATTTATAGTGTTAGGTCAATATTAAGTCAATAGCAATAGTATTTATTGTGTCCTCAGGCTAACAGACAGACGCACATGAAACTGAACTCATTATCTTTCTATCTATAGTAAGGTTTTCGCCGTTTTTTCAATTTTCCGGGAAAACTATTCATTTTCGAAAAACTGTTACAGGTACTACTTTTAGATAATTAATTTGTCTACAATTTTTGTATTAGACTTTTTTTTACTAATTACACAAAGTTTAGCCGCTAGAAGGACAAATGGAATATTTTCAGTACAAATAATTAATTTTAACTTTTTTTAAATTTCACATAATTTCGCCGCTAGAGGGCGAAAATCTACATAAGTGGAATGCGTTTTTTTAAATTTTGAGGTGTAAAATTGTAGAATATAAAATCCTCTATAACTTTTTTCTTCAACGTTTTTAAGAATTCCCAATAGTAAAGTCGATAGAGGGCGCAAAAAAATTAATATTCGCGCCCTCCAGCGGCGAAACTACGGACAATTCTGGAAAAAGTTTGATATAAAAGTTGTAGACAATTTGATGCTCTACAACTTCTCACTTGAATATTTTTCAATAAAGTGTATGGTTGGTCTTCAAAAATGAAAAAAATCCTACATGTGTATTTTTTTCGACCTCTTGCGGCTAAACTACGGCCACTATGTGGAATTCAAAAAAAAATTAAATATTCTATTGCCAAATTGTAGAGCATCAAATTCCATACAACTTTTGTTTAAAAATTTTTCCAGAATTTCTCGTAGTTTCGCTGCTATTGGGCGCAAAAAAATTAACATTCGCGCCATCTAGTGGCCAAACTACAGGGAATTTTGGGAAAAGTTTAATACAAAAGATGTAGAGAAATTAATGCCCTACAACTTTGCATCAGAACATTTCGCACTAAATTTTATTGTTTGTCCTCTAAATTAAAAAAAAAATAAAAAAATTCTGAGTGTTTTTTTTTCGCCCTCTAACGGCGCAACTATGGTAAATTCAAAAAAAAAAGTTAAATGTTCTATTGCCAAATTGTAGAGCATGAAATTCCCTACAACTTTTGTATCAAAATTTTTTCCAGAATTTCTCGTAGTTTCGCTGCTATTGGGCGCAAAATAATTAACATTCGCGCCCTCTAGTGGCCAAACTACAGGGAATTTTAGGAAAAGTTTGACACAAAAGTTGTAGAGAAATTGATGCTCTACAACTTTGCATCAGGACATTTCGCACTAAATTTTACTGTTTGTCCTCTAAATAAAAAAAATAATCGTAAGTGTTATTTTTCGCCCTCTAGCGGCGCAACAATGGTGAATTCAAAAAAAAATGTAAATGTTCTATTGCCAAATTGTAGAGCATGAAATTCCCTACAACTTTTGTTTCAAATTTTTTTCCAAAATTTCTCGCAGTTTCGCCGCTACAGGGCGCAAAAAAATTAAAATTCGCGCCCTCTAGCGGCCAAACTACATGGAATTCAGTAAAAAGTTTAAAACAAAAGTTGTAGAAAATTTAATAATCTACAACTTTATGCTAAAATATTTTGCACTAAAGTGTACTGTTTGTATTCAAAATAAAAAAAAATGAAAAAAATCATATGTGCATTTTTTTGCGGCGAATCTATGGGGAAATTAAAATGCTTGTGAATATTAAAATATTTGTTACAAAAATATTATTTAAAATACATGGCAATAATTAAATGAGATAAATTAAAAGAATAGTAAAAAAAATTGTATTTAATTTAATTAATGTCCTTTTAGCACTATCCTGACACAACTTTTTGATACACCCCGTATATACCAACGAATCATCAAAATCAAACATCTAACAGCCGAGATATTCTCTACTACTCATTTGGCAATAACCTGACTGAACTTTTCGATACACCCTGTATATCCTCACATCCTAACGAATCGTTTGACCCTTCACACATCAAAATCCGACATATAACTGCCGAAATATTGACTATTTAAATTTTTTGAACTGGACTTAAATCTGGATGCTGTGGTGGCTAGTCTAGAATCCTCATTATATCACTATTTGTACCGAATTCGGTTTAATACGAATGGATAATAAGTTTTGGATTGTTATTGATATGCTAAAGCGTAAAAAAATATTCATTTTCATTATTTTAAATTATGATTTAACCAATGCTACAATTTACAGAATTTACATTCTCCTTTCGGTATAGGGAAAGAAATTTTTATTTTTAAATAAAAAATGAGTTCAATTTCTTCTCTAATTTAAATATAAGCCATCAACCTAAAAAATAAAACGTATTTATTAGTCCAATCCCCCGGTACGCATCCGCCCACACCATTCGTATTTTTTTATTGCTTTGTAAAACCGAAACATCACATCCCTCTCTCGTTCCAATTTTCAGACTACCCGCCGATCTCATAAATTTAATCTCGCCTTATCCGAGAACAAACACAGAAGGCAGTGGCGATAATACGACACACTTATGCACCCCATTGCGAGACGTATAAATATGACAAAAGTTGGGGATGTAGATTTTTGGATTACCCTCAGACCGTGAGTGCGCCTTTGCTCTATTCGTTTTGCTGACAACAGCAGATTTGTTTGTTTTTGGATCAAAGTTTAGTTTATATCCCCATATTTTTCGGTAAATGTTTGTATACTTAGAAAGTATTGCGAATAATCCGCCATTGGCTTGTGCTTACTTTTACTCTCCTGCTATATATAATTTAATCATCTCAAACATTATATTTGTCGAATCGAGTTGCTTCCTCTCGAAGAGCTCCCAACATGTTATAACTTCAATCACAATTTCGTGTTTCCAGCTTCAATGTTAGCGATGAATGAATCTCAATGACAGTGAATTGTTTAAAGTATCAAGTACTCAATAATAACGTTTATTCTACTTTCTCTTTTTTTCTTATGCATCATGAGAGACTGCAAATGAATTATTGAAATTTACTTGTAGCTAACTGAACGTGAAACATTTGTACAACATCTGAGAAATTATTTGTGCCAACTAATTTCTGGTTCTCAAAATAGGTATTGTGGTAATTTTTTTTTAGTCATAATGAACCATAATGGCTTTAGAAATAAAATAATTATACTTATTACCTCGTCATAATTGTGTGCATCTAAGTTAATTCTAATTTTAGAATGTAATTAATTTACCCAGTGCAGTGCAATCGGTGATCAAGTTAAGAAAACTAATGGAATAATTGTAGTAAAAAAAAAACCCAACAGGCTAACAGTATCCAAGTAGTTCAGCTACGGGCAGACAGGCAGACAGACGATTGTAGTTGACTTCGGTCACTGAAAATAGAAGCTGGGTGCGCTAAGCTGACAAGCTATCGATTGCTGAAAACAGGGTTACAAAATTCGAAACCGTTCTCGACTTATCGCTGGGACAGAGAGACTGTCGGACGGACGGAGAGGCAGACTGTTGTAGTTGACTTAGATCAGGTTGAAGTTGACTTAGATTACTGAAGATAGGAGGTAGGTGAACTAAGTAGATCAGCTATCGATTGCTGAAAACAGGGTTACAAAATTCGAAACCGTTCTCGACTTATCGCTGGGACAGAGAGACTGTCGGACGGACGAAGAGGCAGACTGTTGTAGTTGACTTAGGTTAGATTAAAGTTGACTTAGATTACTGAAGGTAGTAGGTAGGCGAACTAAGTAGATCAGCTATCGATTGCTAAAAACAGGGTTACAAAATTCGAAACCGTTCTCAAGTTTTCACTGGGACAGAGAGACTGACAGACGGACGGAGAGGCAGACTCTTGTAGTTGACTTAGGTCAGGTTAAAGTTGACTTAGATTATTGAAGGTAGTAGGTAGGCGAACTAAGTAGATCAACTATCGATTGCTGAAAACAGGGTTACAAAATTCGAAACCGTTCGCGAGTTATCGCTAAGGCAGACAGATAGATATACAGAAAAACAGATGGACGGACAGACGGACATTGTAAAGTTAATAAGTATATTCGGTTTTCTTCGCTCTGTTTCGCTACTTTATAACTCTAAGTAAATTGTCTTGGAGAAGGATTGTACGGAATGATTTGTCATGAGAAGGGATGGTCGCGGAGCAGGATTGTCGCGGAGAAGGATTGTCGCGAAAAAGGATTGTTTGGTTAAGGAGTGCCTGGGAAAGGATTGTCGCTGGGAAAAATTGTCTGCGGAAGGATTGTCGCTGGAAAAAATTCTCGCGAGAAAAAATGTCCTCATTAGAAAAAACAATTATGGGGAAAGATGAAAAAAATTGTTTGGGGGAGGGATTGTTGCAGGGTAAGATTCTCATGGGGAACAATTGTCATTTGGAAGGATTGTCGTAGAATACGACTGTTTAGCTAAGGATTGCCTGGGAAAAATTTTCTGGGGAAGGGAAAGATTCTTGTGGAAAAATATTGTCATGGGGAAGAAGTATCGTGGAGGAGGACAATCCTTCCTTACAATAATTCTTCCTCAGGATAGTTCTTCGTGATGGCAATCCTTCCCTAAGCCGATCATTCTCTGTGACAATCCTTCGTCACAATAGCGTTTTCTGGAGAATTGTAACCCAGATAAGTTTTAAAGATCAATCCGTCCCCATGACAATTCTTGCCCACGATAATCCTTCTCCGGGACAATCCTTTCATACGACAATATTTCCTAGAAAATTATCCACCAGACAACCTTTCCTGGACAATCCTTCCCCACGACAATCTTTCCCCATGGAAATCCTTCTCAATGACAATCTTTCCCGGAAAAATTCCCCCCAAACACTTTAGAAACAAAATAATTGTACTTATCGCTTCGTCATAATTGTATAGAATAAAATTAATTTACCCAGCGCGGTGAAATCGGCACAATTGCCATGACAGTATTATAGCCATTTATTGTATCCACCACACTCGTAAAGTAAATACCACATTCTCTTGACACGTAAATAACTATTGGTGTTTTCGGATTACAATGTTTTCTTACAGGCTCAACGTCGATAGTTGAGATTAATGCAAAGGCATTAGGCTTATCGTTAAAAAAACGTACGATTAAGTTTAATTTTTTAACTTCAGAAAAATCCCTTTGTTCGTGTCAATTCTTTTAATGCCTATGATCCATTTGGGTAAGGTGATTATTAATAATCTCGTTAAACAGATCACTACCTCTGACTCAACCAAAAATTTGATCCATTTAAAAATTTTCTCACGACTCTACCAATAAGTTCTCTGACGCTGCCCAGAAGAATTGGCCTTCGATGGTGGTGCCCGAAGCGACCCGTTACCCGGATGAAATCACTAAAAGCATCCGTAATGACGAAAGAGCGTTACCCAATGAATTAGTTTGGTTGCTTGCATCACTGGGATAGTTGGAAGCTTTAGAAACACACTGTAGCAGTCTTCTTTCAATAGATCTTGAAAAGGCCTGCAACACGACCTGATTTACAAGCGCATATAGTACAGTATCATCTAAAACCATCCAGGTGCTGACTAGAACTGTTTCCATACACCTAATGGCAACAGAGTGGAGAACGATATAGGGCAGGATAGCGCGCAAAGTAGGAAGGAAAGGGAGAATGGAATGGGAGGATTATGCAACCAGAAGAACTGGACTACTACCTATCTCAGATATTGACAGGTCACAGCTGCTTCAATCAATACGCTAACAGAATAGGCAAGCAAATAAAAAACACCTCTGAGTACTGTGGAGAAGTGGTCATACCTACACATATTTTTTCTCTTGTCAGATAATACTAAGCGGTTATCTAGATCTGGGAATCAATCTTACAGAAGGCAACATCGCAATTTTCAATCAAGGAGAGTTGAAAGATTGCGTGTGGTTCACGAGATAGCAAAAATATTCTAAGCATAAGAGAGAGATAGAAAAGTAGCACAAGACAGTAGCTCGAAGTAGCACGGTGGTGTTTTAATCGGAGTAGCACCATACAGATGACCCAGTGCAAAGCAGTTTACCATTAATAAAAGAAAAAAATCAGGTTCTATTCAGTAACCAAATGACGATTATAATTGTTTTCCCGAATGAACCATTTTGTATATTTGTTTTTAACAGTTGGGCAATAAAATCCAATATTATTTTCTATGATTTTTATTATTATTTCCAATCTATCATTTTCGAACTTTTTATTTTCTGCACGTCCTTTATTTTCGCTTGTATTCATGGCTTTCAGATCTCGTTATACCGAGAGGAATTTAAAGATTTGCGATCGTCTTCGTCTTTTACTTTCTTGTCACTTCTTCGCCCAACATATTTTCACATATTTATTTCCGGGAAAATTCTACTTTTTACAGACATATCCCAGTTTTAACCGGATAAAAAAAGTGTGAATTTTATACTATTTCAGCAAAACTCCGGTTATTCGATAATAGGCAGGATCGGATTAGGGGGGAAAATCAAAAAAATCGTTATAACACGATTATTAGTGGGCATTTTGAAACCGGGTAAAATTCCTCATAGATATCCACTTTGAATTATAAGACCAAAATGGCGGCGTCAAAACAGACTGTTTTCTTAAAAAAATTATTTTTTTTATATATTATTTTAATGTTAATTATTTGTTAAATTAAAATATTTGAGTATAATACATATAATACACTTATATTAATAATAATAAATTATATTTTAAATGGATAAGTTAGAATAATTGCTATATTTATTATATACATAAAGTTGATGTTTAAACGAGTATAACCATGGCGCATTATCTTTAAAATTATCACTGTATATATGTCATATCATTTGTCTTTTTGGCTAAGTTCAACCTATTGGCATAAAGTCAAAAACATTCCATAATTACGTTCATTACATGGATACTATGTGTTCATATACAAAATTCCTAATCGCACTGTCAACAATTTTGGTCATCGATCAAAGTCGAGTATGAAATTTAAAGTTTTGAGTTAATGTTAAGGAAAAATTATTGGTTCGTTCACCTGCTTATCCAGATGCGAAACATTTTTAACGAGGAATATATAAAGTAACTAAAACTATACAGTTGGATTTAAAAAGCATTTTTTTTATAAAAAACTTCTGAATAAAAATCAAAAAGCTAATTACAAAATTAATGACACAAAATTTATATGAATTGACTACTATGGAAACATTCACTTTTTTCGGCGTGATTTTAGATTTTTCTCCCACCGGAAAGTATTTTTAGCTGAATCCGAACTTATAATCAAAATTAAACAAAAAGCGGTTTTTTATATATTTTACAATGAAAAAATAGCGAAGATATTTTTTTAGGTTAAAAAAAACCTGATGGTAATGACAGAGAATTCAGGCAACGGATTCGGACTCAGCGACTCAAAATCTATAGGATGTATCTACTTTGGTTCATCGGCCATTCTACGTTTTTTTATGGGACTGTGTAATTTTTTTTTACATAGTTAATACAAATTTCGTCTTATTTTTTTTAAAATTCGGAAATTTAACTCTTCCCGGATAAACCTTCCCAGATAATCCTTTATGGATAATTGTTCCCGGATAATTCTTCCCAGGCAATCTTTCCTAGAAAATCTTTAATGAATAATCTTCCCAGACAATCCATCCCGGCTAATGCTTTATGAATAATCGTTCCCGGATAATCCTTCCCGGACAATCATTTATGGATAAATGTTCCCGGATAATCGTTCCCGGATAATCCTTCCCTGAAAATTCTTTCCAGGCAATCTTTCCTAGAAATTCTTTCCTGAATAATCTTCCCAGACAATCCATCTCGGCCAATGTTTTATGAATAATCGTTCCCGGATAATCCTTCCCGGAAAATTTTTCCCGGACAATTCTTCCTAGAAAATCTTTCCTGAATAATCTTCCCAGACAATCCATCTCGGCCAATGCTTTATGAATAATCGTTCCGGGATAATCCTTCCCGGACAATCCTTTATGGATAAATGTTCCCGGATGATCGTTCCCGGATAATCCTTCCCGGACAATTCTTTCCAGGCAATCTTTCCTAGAAAATCTTTCCTAAATAATCTTCCCAGACAATCCATCCCGGGCAATGCTTTAAGAATAATCGTTCCCGGATAATCCTTCCCGGAAAATCCTTTATGGATAATTGTTCCCGGATAATCGTTCTCGGATAATCCTTCCCGGATAATTCTTCCCAGGCAATCTTTCCTAGAAAATCTTTCCTGAATAATCCACCCAGACAATCCATCCCGAACAATGCTTTATGAATAATCGTTCCCGGATAATCCTTCCTGGATAATTCTTCCCGGGCAATCTTTCCTAGATAACCTTTCCTTAATAACCTTCTCAGGCAATTCTTCGCGGACCATCCTTCCCTGGGCGATCCTTCCCTGGACAATCCTTCCCCGGACAATTCTCCCCCGGAAAATCTTTCGCAGATAAATTTCCCCAGACAATCCTCTCCGGACAAAATCTTTTCCGGATAATCCTTACCGGACAATCCTTCCCGTATCATATTTTTGGACAATTCTTCTCGGACGTTAATTCTCGTACATTCTTCTCCACATAATTGAAACTTTTGAATACAACGTCTAGTATTTTTATTTAAACCATAATACCGCCATCCGGTAAAATCGAGTATAATAAAAAAATTTGGTGATTTAAGCCTAAGAATAAAATAAATTTTTACAATTTATCGAAAATAGATTAACAATATTCTACGACAATATTTCCCCAGACAATCCTTCCCGACTAATTCTTTAAACCGAAAATTCTTCCCATGATAATGCTGGAAAGGTTTATCTGGGGAAGGATTGTCGGGGGGGGATTGTCTGGGAAAAATTAACACGGAGAAGGATTGTTGTTGAAAACTATTCTCGTAGGAAACCATCTTGATCTGTATCATAATAAACGCTTCACTTGAAACTCACACAAACCAAGACAACTGGACATTCAATATCTTCAAAGAATTTGACACTATCGGATAAAGGACAATCTTTCCCCAGACAATCCTTTCCCGGACAATCCTTCGCTTCGGACAAAGCTTTCAGAATAATCCTGCCCAGACAATCCATATTGGATAATCCTACCAGTAAAATCAACCTTTCCCGGACAATCTTTCCAGGGTAATTCTTGCCAGACAATCCTTTACCGTTATTTCTGCCAGAAAATTCTTTCCAAATAGTTCTCTCCAGCGATAATTCATCACCATAATAATCCTGGGAAGGACTGCCTGGGGAAGGATTGTCTAGAGGAGGATTTTCAGGGGAAATATTGAAACGTAGAAGGATTGTCGTGGGAAAGGATTGTTTTGGAAAAAAGATTGTCCTGTCACCGAATAAAGTATTAGCTAGTAACAACTAATTTAAAATGGTTAACGTGTTTGAGGACAATCCTTTTCGAATATTTCTTCCCGCCGAAAATTATTCCCCATGACAATCCTGAGAAAGATTGTCTGGAAACGATTGTCAGTGAGAGGATTGTCTAGGAAAAATGAATAAAAACCAGACGCCACCTTGGTCTGTACCAAGATCAACCCTTCATTTGAAACTTATACAAACAAATAAAACTGGACATTCAATATTTTCAAATAAGTTGGAAATATCGAAAAGGACAATCAATCCCCAGACATTTTCTTCCCCGCAAAATCCTTTCAGGATAATTCTGATGGACAATCAATTTCGAACAACCCTTCCTGAAAATCCTTCCCCTACAATACGTTCCAAACAATTTCCGGACAATCCTTTCCGGATCATGCTTCCCGGAGAATTTTCCCCAGACAATCTTTCCAGAATAATTCTTCCCAGCGACAATCTTCCCCACGACAATCCTAGAAATCATTGTTTAGGAAATAAGTTGACACTATCCAATAAGGGACAGTCCTTCTACAGATAATCCTTTCTTGGACAATTCTCTCCCAGATAATCCTTTCCTGGACAATCCTTCCCGGAAAATGATTTCACGATAATCCTGTCCGGACAATCCTATTCGGGTAATCCTGCAAGGAAAATCCTTGGTGGATTTTCTAGGGGAAGATTGACGGGTAGAAGGATTATCATGGGAAAGGATTATTTAGGAGAAAAGAATTATCGTGTCACGGATTAAATTATTAGCTAGGTTTGCCTGATGACTAAATAAAATTTTTCCAAAAATTATTAAACGAACAACTAATTTAAAATGGTCAACATGTTTGGGGACAATCCTTCCCGGGTAATTCTTCCCGAATAATTCTTCACACCGACAATTCTTCCCCATGACAATCCTGAGAAGGATTGTCTTGGGAAAAATTAATAAAAACCAGAAGCCATCTAGGTCTGTACCAAGATCAACCATTCCCGAAAATTCTTCCCGTACAATCCTTACCAAACAATCGGTTCCAGACAATTGCACCAGGATAATTATTTCCGGGTAATCCTCCCCTGATAATAATTCCTGGAGAATTCTTTCCGGACAATCCTTCTCGAATAATTTTTACCAGTGACAATTCTTCCCCAGGACAATTCCTTTAAAGCATTGTCTGGGGAAGGATTGTCGGGCGAAGGGTTGTCTGGGGGAAAATTGAGACAGGACAGGATTGTCGTTGGAAAGGATTGTCTGGGGAAAGAAACTCCTTCCCGTACAATCCTTTCCGAACAATTTCCAAACAATCCTGCTAGGATAATTCTTTCCGAGTAGTCCTCCCTGGACAATCCTTTACGGTTAATCTGTCCCAGAAAATTCTTCCCGGACAATCCTTCGAAAATAATTTTTCCCAGCGATAATTCATCCCCACGACAATCCTTTGGAAGAATTGTCGGGCGGAGAATTATCTTGAGAAAATTGACACGAGCAGAATTGTCATTGAAAAGAATTATCGTTGGGAAGGTTTTTCAGGGAGGAATTATCTAGAGAAAAATTTTCCAGAAAGGATTGTCGTGTTACCGAAGAAAGTATTAGCTGTATCTACACGTCAACTAAATCTTATAAAACAAAATATAAAAAAATAAAATTTCAGAAATTATTCAACGAAGAACTAATTTAAAATTATTAAAATGTTTGAGGATTGATAACGAAAGCATTTTGTAACTGGTTTTCTTTTATATAAAATTTTATTCAATAGTATATCCGAAAATAAAAAACAATTTGGACAATAAAAATTTATTGTCCGGAGCAGATAGAAAATTGAGCTTTGGCGGTTGACCGAACCCATAAAATCTCAAAGAAAATCCTTCACAACGTATCCCGGATCACTCTATTTTCACGAAAATGTTTTTTCAATGTATTGAAACAATAAAACAAAAAACGCGAAATCCCTATAAAACCCCGGATTTTGTCAATCTCCCACTTTTGCAATTCTATCCTCGAAAATATTTTTTTACTTCTCGTAGCTTTTGTTTTCTTTTTCAGCAGGAAAAACGGCATTTTATCCTATAACATGGTCCCTTTTAGTCCGGTTCACTTTGGAACAGAAAATCTTTATTTTATCGGTGTTGATTTATTTAAATACCAAAAATATACGATAAGTATATTTTTTTTTTATAAATCATTGTAAAAAATATTTTAATAATGAAACGCAGGGACCTACAAACTCTTTGCCAAATAGTGAAAACGAGGTAGACTATATTTGGTCTTAAGGAACTAGTAAAAGTCCAGTTTCCAACTTCCAACGTTTCGACCGTTCAAATAGAAATGAAGATACTGAGAACCGCCGCTAAATAACTTTAAATGTAATATCTAATATGTGGAATTTAAGGTAACAGATTTTATCCATTTTATTACAAATATGCTAAGACCGCGGGTCTATCTTATAATTAATCAATCATATGGATCATCGTGCATTATAGCGGTGTTGCCAAAACTAATAGAACAATTTAGAATCCAAAGGAGAGCTCCTCTTATGGACACCCTTTTTCTGTAATTATATCTTTTTTATATGCGCTGTTGTTAAATGTATTGTGCTATATTCGGAACTATTTATATCTTGTACTTCCTTTGATTTAAATGTACTGTATCAAACATTACCTATTTAATTAACGTTTACTAGTAGATGAACTTCTATTGTTGTTGTTTAATTATTATAAATTAATGTGTTAACCTTTAACGTTTAAAGCTTGCTGATTAAATCTTATCAGAAAGCAGGACGATATGTTTTATTGTTCCACGTCCCCTAAACGTGTAATAATTATAGGGTGGTCCTTCGAATTATTTATTCGACCACGCGATAGCTTATGTGTGATTTTTTTGAACCAAACTTCTATTACAACAAGTCCACAAATCTACTAAATGCATTCACTCTGATTCACACAGGTATGTACTAATAGTATACTACAGCGCATGAGCATAATGGGCTTGATAAACGAAGCCTTATATATATTTTTTGAGAAAGAAGAGGAAACTCCTGTTTATTGCGACTATGATAGATTTCTACTATTAAAAGAATTCCCAAGTGCCGAAAGCTACAGCAAGAAGATACTTTCAAGCCCGTTAAGTTTAAGCAAAAGGGCACGACATTTTAATAAAAATTTTTATAGCACTTATAAACTATTAAGTAATGTATAAATTAAAGAATAGGAAATATATTTTGTATAAATAAATAGTGGTGATAAATGTAAGTATTACAAAAATCCAATTTGGCTCTTCTATAAACCCAGCTTTTTGTGTCAAATAACATGTGCCGTTTGTCTCTGGCGATAAAAATAAACGCGTTTTTGCGTGTGTTTTTTTTTGTGTTCTGAGAAACGCTCGAAATTCAGAACGCTGCGAACGCGGATGAAAGAATTACAGCACTTGAAGCAAAAACTGGAAACAGTGTTGACTTCAACAACAAAAAGTCTGCACGGTTCGTGATGACGGACCTAAATCTTGTTCAAGGGTTAATCACTCTCCCAACGGAAAATGCCGGATTCTGACATCTGACACACATGAGCGCGCCTTTATAATTTTTCAAAAAGACAAGCTATTTGTATTATTTTAAACAATAATAATATTTACAGCACATTAAATTATTCTGGGGATTTATATAAATTTAATTGAATTGAGTTGGTACGTGGACAGATTGTGCGCTAACGCCTATTTAATCCCATGTATTAGTTTCAAACTTTTAATAAAAGAAAAGTGAAGGTCATAAACTTAAATGTGATATTAATGAAAATACTTTTGAATTGATAATTACTTTTCGTTAATTAAGACCGGCAATTAACTTCTTAAAATTAAAGGTTCACAATAAGGAACTAAATTCCGTGACACGAAATTACTTTACGGTCATTTTTAGTCCAGAAAATTCCTTCCAGACAAACCATCCGCATGATAATCCTTTCCCACGATATTCCTTCCTCGCGTCAATCTTTCCCCAGACAATTCTCCCTATATCAATAGTTTCCCAGACAATTCTTCTCAGAATTATTATGAGAAGAATTGTCGTTGGGAAGAATCATTCTGGAAGAATTGTACGGGTAAGATTGTCCGGAAATGATTGTTCTGGGAAGGACTCTCATGAAAAATAGGATTAGGGCAAGACCGAAAAATTTTCCCCACACAATTCCTCCCAGACAAATCTTGCCCTCAATAATCCTTTTCCACGACAATTCTTCCCCGCGTCTTATTTAAACCCAGGATTATCGTGGAAAGAATTGTCGCTGGGAAGAATTATTCTGGAAGGATTTTTCTGGAAGAATTATCCGCGAAGGATTGGCCAGGGTGGATTGTCCGAAAAGGATTGTTCGAGGAAGCAGTGTCACGAAGATAAGATCAAGACTAGACAATCATTCCTGCAAAACTTTTTTCTAGACAACTCCACCCAGACAAATCTTCACCACAACAATAATTTCTCACGACAATTCTTAGGATTATCGTGGGAAGAATTGTCGATTTGATGAATTATTCGACAAGCACTGTCTGGAAAGAAATATCCGGGAAGGATTGTCCGGAAAGGATCGTTCGGAAAGGATTGTTCAGGGAAGGACTTTCACAAAAATAAGATTAAAGCAAGACATTTGTTCCCGGAAAATTTCCCCCAGACAATTCCTTCCAAACAAATCTTCCCCACAACAATCCTTTCCCACGACAATCTTTCCCCGTGTCATACTATCCCTAGACCAATCTTCTCTTGATAATCCTTTACTTGATAATCCTTCCAGAGGGAAGAATTATTCAGGAAGAATTTTTCAGGAAAAATTTTGCGGGAAGGATTGTCCGGGAAAGGAATGTCACGGAAAATAAGATTAAGGTAATACAATCGTTCTTGGAAATATTTTCTGCACAGTTCCTCAAGTCTTCCTCACAATGATTCTTTCCTACGACAATACTTCTCCGCGTCAATCTTTCTCCAGGAAATTCTTCCTTCGACATTTCTTCCTCAGACAATCCTTTTCAAGATTGTCATGGGAAGGATTGTCACGGGATAGAAATATTGGGAAGGATTGTCCGAAAAGAATTATACGGTAAGGATTGTCCGGGGAAAATTGTTCGGCGAAGAACTCGACCAAAAATAAGATCAAGGCAAGACAATAGACCCCGGAAAATTTTTTCCCAGAGAATTCCTCCTAGATAAATCTTCCCCACGACATTTATTTCCCACGACAATCCTTCTCCGGGTTCCGTGTCATACTTAATCCCCGGATTATCGTGAGAAGAATTGTCGCTGTGATGAATTATTCGGCAAGGAGTGTTCGGGAAGAATTAACCGGGAAGGATTGTCCGGAAAGGATCGTTCCGGAAAGGATTATTCGGGGAAGGACTTTTACAAAAAATAAGATCAAGGCAAGACAATTCTTCCCGGAAAGTTTTCCCCAGTCAATTCCTTCTAAACAAATCTTTCCCACGACAATTATTATAATAAGATTAAGGTAATACAATCGTTCTTGGAAATATTTTCTGCACAGTTCCTCAAGTCTTCCTCACAATGATTCTTTCCTACGACAATACTTCTCCGCGTCAATCTTTCTCCAGGAAATTCTTCCTTCGACATTTCTTCCTCAGACAATCCTTTTCAAGATTGTCATGGGAAGGATTGTCACGGGATAGAAATATTGGGAAGGATTGTCCGAAAAGAATTATACGGTAAGGATTGTCCGGGGAAAATTGTTCGGCGAAGAACTCGACCAAAAATAAGATCAAGGCAAGACAATAGACCCCGGAAAATTTTTTCCCAGAGAATTCCTCCTAGATAAATCTTCCCCACGACATTTATTTCCCACGACAATCCTTCTCCGGGTTCCGTGTCATACTTAATCCCCGGATTATCGTGAGAAGAATTGTCGCTGTGATGAATTATTCGGCAAGGAGTGTTCGGGAAGAATTAACCGGGAAGGATTGTCCGGAAAGGATCGTTCCGGAAAGGATTATTCGGGGAAGGACTTTTACAAAAAATAAGATCAAGGCAAGACAATTCTTCCCGGAAAGTTTTCCCCAGTCAATTCCTTCTAAACAAATCTTTCCCACGACAATTATTCAAGAAGGATTGTCCAAAAAAATTTTTCCGAGATGGATTGTCCGGGGACGGACTGTCACAGAAAATAAGATTAAGGGAAGACAACGGCTCTCGGAAAAATTTTCCGCAGACAATTCCTCCTAGGCAAATCTTCCTCGCAACTATCCTTTCCCACGATAACAGTTCCCCGCGTGAATCTTTCCCCAGATAATCCTCCCCTCGACAATCCTTCTCCAGACAATGTATCCCAGTATTGTCGTGGAAAGAATTATCGCTTCAAAGAATTATTCAGAAGGATTGTCGTGGCGTAGAATTATCCGGAAAGAATTATTGAGGAAGGATGGTCCAGGAAAGATTGTACGGGGAAAAACTCTGACGGAAAATAAGATCACTGCAAGACAATCATTCCTGGAAATTTTTTCCCCAGAGAATTGCTCCCAGACAAAACTTCCCACAAGAATCGTTTCCTACGACAATTCTTCCCCGAACAATCTTTCCCGGATAATTCATTCCGTGTAATTCATTCCGGACAATCCTTGCAAATAATTCTATCCCGCGACAATCCTTCCGAATAACTCTTGAAAGGGACAATTCCTCTAACAACAATACTGGGAAGGATTGTCTAGGGAAGAATTAAATTGTAGAGGGGAGGATTGATTAGGACAACAACTAGACAAATAAGATCGAGGCAAGACAATTCTTCCCAGTATTGACGTGGGAAAGGATTGTCGGGAAAAGATTTTTTGGGGCAGGAGTGTCACAAAAAATAAAATCAAAGCAAGGTAAAGGTTCCCGGAAAATTTTTCCTTAGACTTTTTGTCACAGACTTAATCTTCTCCACAACAATCCTTTCCTATGACAATTCTTCACCTTGTCAATTTTTCCCTAGACCATTTTCCCCTTGGCGGAATAATTATTCAGGAAGGATTGCCCAGGAAGGATTGTCTGGGAAGGCTTTTCCTAGAAGGATTACCCGGGGAAGGACTATTACGAAAAATAAGATTAAGTTAAGTCAATCGTTCCGGCAAAAATTTTCCCAGACAATTCCTTCCAGAAAAACTTTCTCAGACAATCCTTTCCGGTGAGCATATGTGCGAAAAATATGTCACAGGGAAGATTTTTTATGGAGAAAGATTATTGTAGGGAAGGGTTGTCGAGGGAAAGCATTGTCACTTGGAAGAATTGTCGCTTCCACTTGTCGCTAGGAAGACTTGTCGCTGAAAAGAATTGTCATGGGGAAGAATTATGACTGGGAATAATTATCGCTTGAAGAATAAATTGTTGCTAGGAAAAATTGTTCCTGAAATGAATTACCGTGTGGAAGAATTACCGATGGAAAGAATTAATTGTCTCTGGAAAGAATTGGGGAAAGAATTGTTACTGAGAAGAATTGTCGCTAAGAAGAATTATCGCTGGGAAGAAATATTGCAAAGAAAAATTGTCGCTGTAAATAATTGTTATATGAGAGAACTGTCGCTGGGAAGAACTGCCGCTGGAACAAATTGTCGCTGGAAAGAATTGTCGTTGGGAAAGATAGTCGGGAATGGACTGTCAGGAATTCATTATGGTATGAAAAACTCTCCTCACTTGTGGGTTATTGGTTCGTTCTTGGCTAATTTAATTTATTTTTATTTTATTTATTTTTTTGTCATTTTTTCTGCTAGAGCCACTGCCGAAAATTGAATTTCTATTTTTATTCTACTAATTCGCTCATGATTAATTATGTCCTGGTTCATTTCTATCTTTATGTCTCTGTCAGTATGGACTTCTCTAACTTTTTTTCCAAATCCTTAATTTCTTGCTTATATTTTTTCATTTGTTTCAGGATAATGTATAACGAATTTATCAACTTGTTGAGCTGCACCAAGCTGAATTAAAAATAAATTAAACTTTTTGCCTCCCAACGTAATATGATTGTCTTGACGTACATAAATAAACGCAGCTGCTTCTTTTCACTCAATTTACCAGGAGTTATCTGGTAGCATTGCTTTAATTTCGACAGTGCCACTGCATTTTCAATTGTTTCTGACGCCGAATCTCGATTAAAGTTGGACTAGATTCAAATAATTAATAAGAAAATTTCTTTTAATTAGATTAAACCATGTTTGTTTAAAAATGTTAAAACACAAAACCAGTCAAAACAAAAAATAAAACAAATCAAAACACAATTAAAAATTTCTTTTCATTCATAGTTGCAAGTTACGGCGAACGTTGATTGATAGAAATATGAGAAATGCACGATAGAAGCAACAAGTATTACGGGAACAGCTGAATCCCGTCCTCTCGAAGTTGGCTGTGCATCACAGCCCACTCCATCTTTCATAATCAATCTTGACAGGGTGTTGATGAATACAAATTAACGAATTAAGTTTATTAAAAGTTGAATTATGTATGAGATTCTTAGTAGTTCCGTCTCGCTGGTTTGCATTACACGGCTTATTTCGATAATTTAATGTATCAATCGATGCAGCTTTGGGAATATGTCGGTCAAGGCAAAAAATATTATTAATTTTGGCCAATTTTTGAGATTATCTGTAGCTATTTGTAGGAGAGTAGGAAATAGAGAGCTGGGTCTTGCACTAGCCAGAGTATAAAGGAGTAACAAATACCCAGGTACTTAGCCCAGAAAGACAAATAAAGCCTCAACCTGGCGGCTAAGGAATCTGTTAATACTGTAACGACTCCTAAAATAATTATTTATTTACTGATGCTGCCGGAGCAAGTGGCTACTTGCTATAAATCTAACTGTAAATAATAATAGATGAGATAAATATTTACATGTATCTTGCCATTCTTATTACTGCGGCAGAGTGAAAAAACGCTCAGTAGATATTTTATAACGATTAACATAAATATTAACTGACCAAAGGCGCATTTTCTCACAGAGGGTAAAAATAGAGAAGTTCAAGAAAAATTGAAGAGAAACAGTTAAAACAAGGGAAGCATGCTAACCAGGACAATACCGGAAGGATAAAAAGGGATCAACAATTGGACAAAAAATCCAAGAACAGTGACAAAGGGAAGATTCCAACCAGGACAAAACCGGAAGGAAAAAAAGGAGAGGCTCAAAAAAATTAACGGTGAGAAATTATAGAAAATATCAAAAAAAAAAATTAACAAATGGAAAAAATCTAAAAAACTAGAACAACCCCAGAAAAATAAGAAAATTTTAAAATAATGTCAAAAATTGTAACGAAAAATTCAAGAAATGAAAATAAAGAGAATATACTAACCAGGACAACAGTGAAAAAAAGAAGGGTTGGGAAAAAATGGATGGGAGTAAATATAAATGATATAAAAGAAAGAGATCAATAATTGGATTATTGTCCTTTAGGATTAGCATTTAATTATGAAACACCCTGTAAACAGATAGTTTTTTCTTTTGATTAATCTTCTACCTACATTTACTAACTTTCTTAATTATACTTATGATTTAATTATTTTCAAATTTAAGTTCTTAAATAAATAAATCTTTCTTTATTAAAATTAACAAAGCTTGACAAATAATAATCAAGAGTTGAATTGAAACGATTTAGCCGCGTTTCAGTCCACTTGCCTTTATGGCATTTTTGGTAAAACGCCAAAAATTTTATGCATATGTTACAATTTGTCACGAACACTGGATATTTAATTATATCAAAATAAACACATACACGCTTTGAGGTTTACATCAAAAAGTGCGTAGACCAAAATTACTCACTTTTTCTACTTAACTTATAGTTAACTTTTTAAGTCATTTTATAAAATCTTATTTTACATATGACAAAAAGAGAAGACGGCTAAATAATGAACTCTGTTATCATATTTGACTACTAAGCTTTTAAGACACAATTAGAAATTTGTAAATAAACTAACTTTAAATCTTGTTGATTACGTTAATCTTATCGTATATATAATAACACGCGCATCCTGCTCAATAAAAAACTTTTTGTGATCACATTTTACTACTGTGAGCTGTGAGCATTATGAGCTGAGAATTGATGAAAATTAGTCATTTTGTAAATAAACTAACGGGAATAAGATCAAGGCAAGGCAATTATTCCTGGAAAATTTTCCCCAGGCAATTCATCCAAACAAATCCTCCCCACAAGAATCCTTTCCCCCGACAATCCTTCCCCTCATCATACTATCCCCAGACCAACCTTCTCTTGATAATCCTTCATTTGACAGTCCTTCCCGAAGAATGCATGAAGAATTGTCCAGGAAAAATTATCCGGGAAGAATTATCCGGGAAAGGACTGTCACGGAAAATAAGATTAGTAAGACAATCTTTCTCGGAAAAAAATTCCGCATACAATTCCTCCTAGATAATACTTCCCCACAATAATCCATCAACGACAATACTTCCCCGCATTAATCTTTCCCCAGCCAATCCTCCCCTCGATATTTCTTCTCCAGATAATCCTTCCCAGGATTGTACTGGGAAGAATTGTCGCAGGATAGAAATATTCAGAAGGATTGTCCGGAAAGGATGGGAAGGATTGTCCGGTAAAGATTGTTCAGTGAAGGACTCTGACCGAAAATAAAATCGAAGCAAGACAATCATCCCCGGAAAATTTTTCCTCCAGAGAATTCCTCCCAGACAATCTTCCCCACAAGAATCCTTTCTTATGACAGTCCATCTATGCGTCAATCATTCCCCAGACAATCCATCCCTCGAAAATCCTTCCCAGTATTGTCATCGGAAGAATTGTCACTTCAAAGAGTTATTCAGAAGGATTGTCGCGGGATAGAATTATTCAGAAGGATTGTCCGCAAAGAATTAAACGGGAAGAGGGAAGAATTGTCAGGGAAAGATTGTTTAGGGAAGGATTCTGACGGAGAATAAGATGAAGACAAGGCAATCGGCCACGGAAAATTTTTCCCCAGACAATTCCTCGCAGACACACCTTAACCACAAAAATCCGTTCCCTCGACAATCCTTCTCCAGACAATCCTTCTAAGTATTGTCGTGGGAAGAATTGTCGCTTGAAAAAATTATTTGGAAGGAACGAACTATCCGGAATGGATTGTCGGGGAAAGATTGTTTGGGGAAGGACTGTTACGGAAAATAAGATCAAAGAAAGGCAATGTTTCCCGGAAAACAACAATCCTTTTCCACGATAATCTTTACCCTCGTTAATCTTTCCTCAGATCATCAAAAACCAGTCATATTGTAAATAAACCAACGCTAAATCTTGTTGGTTACAATATCATTATCTTACATACGTTAAAACGCGAGTAGATAAGCAAAGAGAGTTCTGGCGCATTTATTGATCTCAACAAGGCATTGTATTATAAATGTGACGTGGAATCAATACGCAAACAAAAATTATGCGCAGAAGCAAAAACTAAAAGGCCTTAAGGTTAAACTTCGTTATTATTGGTCCAAATTGAACGCGGAAAAAGGCGGTATATTTGAAATGTAGCGCAGGATATATATTTAAATAAAAATCAAAACTAGAACAAAAGACCAAAGGGCATTACTCTCTATCTCCGTTATTAGTAGGTAGATTTAAACAGGACAAATGGCATTGTATTATAAATGTAACGTAAACAAAAATCATGCGCAGAAGTAAAGACCAAAGGGCCTTCAGGTCAAACTTCGTTATTATTGGTCCAAATTTAACGCGGAAAAGTCCGATATATTTGAAATGTCAGACAGGATGTATATTTAAATAAAAAAAAGGCGATATATTTGAAATTTGAGTCATGATGTATATTTAAATAAAAATCGAAAGACCAAAGGGCATTACTCTCTATCTCCGTTATTAGTAGTTAGATTTATACCGGACAAACGACATTGTATTATAAATGTAACGTACAATAAATAGGTAAACAAAAATAGTGAGCTGAGAAGTAATAAAAACAACAAATCATTTTGTAAATAAACCAACGTTAAATCTTGTAAGTTACAATAACCTTACCTTATATACGATAAAACGCGCATCCAGCCAAATAAAAAACTCTTTATGATCATCTTATACTACTGTGCATTATGAGCTGCGAAACGATAAAAAAAACTAGTCATTTTGTAAACAATCCAATGTTAAATCTTGTTAGTTACAATAACCTTATCTTTTATATGAAAAAAACGTGCATCCAGCTAAATAATAAACTTTTTCTGATCATATTTCACCACTAGGCATTGTAAGATGAAAAACGATGTAAAAAACTAGTCATTTTGTAATTAATCTAATAATAAATCTTATAAGTTACAATAACCTAATCTTACATATGATAAAACGTGCATCCGGATAAACAATAAACTCTTTGTTATCGTATTTTGTTACTTTGCATTGTGAACTGAGAAACAATGTAAGAAACTAGTAATTTTGTAAATAATCCAACGTTAAATATTGTTCGTTACAATACCCACATCTTATATATGATAAAACGCGCATCCTGCTAAATAATAAACTCTGTGTTCTCATATTTTACTATTATGCATTGTGTGCTGAGAAACAATAATCTGCAGTCATTAGATATAATATTTAATAAAGTTTAATTCATAATATACATAGCAATTGTAATTGTCAAAATGACATAACAATGGTTTTGGCACTAACTTTGTAACAGTAGCTCTAAATCCATACGCGTGAGATATAAATTTAAAGGATATATTTTACTGATTTCGAATATATTACCAGATATCACTTATTTTTTTTCATCTTAGTAAAATGTCGTTTAAAGTATCTACAGAGTGCGTTCGATGCGTCCGGAATAAAAATTAACACATCTTATAAATAAAAAAAATTATTGTTCCGTCTATGTAAACTTAACTTGGCGTCTACTAGTTGGGAAATGAATTTGCGTTGATCTTTCGATTGCATTTTCATGTTTTATGACTTTTTCTGCATTGGAACTGTGAAAGTTTCGGATAAAACTTTTCAAGTTATTACCTGGCGTTCTGCGATTTTATCCTATCCGAAAAGTTTTGGAAAAGAGTGAATGGAGATTAGTTTTGCATTTGAATCATCTTTGGTACGCCCTTTGGTATGAGTTTATAAGAAAAGATTAGAGAATTTAATTCCTTTTGAATTTATAAATTCAAGTCATTTTTGAGATATATCGATAAATAATTGTTTCTAGGTGATTCAATGTTAACGTGAGATCTAAATTTGTAGAAAGGTAAACACAGAGAAGATAATAAAATATATTACAATAATAGTTGTGGGTGTTGCGTTTTAACTTGAATAATAGTATCTAAAAATATCCAAGAAATTAATTTAAAATATTTTCAAAGTTACATACTTTTAAATATAAGTTTATAAAAAAATATTTTATGTCAATAAACTTATTTCTAATAAGCATAAAAGGAAGTTTAGTGCATTACAGTGAGTAGCCTGTGAAAACTCCTGCAAGACAGTTTAAAGACTTTAGAAAGGACTCTATTACAGTTCCTGGCATAAACTCCCATCTTCCTAAATATTTAATGGCAGTAGAAAATAGTTTGTTAGAACGTTCTTTTTACTCTGCAGCTACTTTAAAAGCTCTTTAATAAAAATTGTTTAACATAATTACTTATATAAACTCGGAGTAGTCGCATAATAATAAATTTTTAACCTACACATGTATTTATTAATACAAATATTAACTATGATTCATTAGTTTATTTCACACGTTCTTTATCAGCTATTGTATATGTTTTTCATTCCATTGCTCCTTATCAGTTGTAACGTTCATCACTTATTTATTTCACGTGTTCCTTATCAATTATTGCGGTTACCGTTACAAATTATATTCGGTATATTTATTATATTCGTTATATATTTGTCATATTCGTTTTTTGTTTGTTATATTCGTTATATTTGTTGTAACATTCTTCATTGAGGTTTCCGTTATATTCGTTAAATTGGTTATATTCGTTATATTCGTTATGTTCGTTATATTTGTCATATTCGTTATATTCGTTATAAGGCATTTCTTCTGTGCAGGATTCCTTTATATGTAAATATTCTACGTCAAAATTCAAATACACTGCCGTTTCAGGCATTTAATTTATAGTATGGAGATATAAGCTAAGTTCCTTTTGGCATTTATTCTGCGCATGATTTTTTAACTTTAATAATTTTACATCATCTTTTAAATATAGCGCCATTTAAATCATTTAAATCTGATCAACAGTAACGGAGATATAAGCTAAGGTCCTTTCTGCGTTCGTTCCGTCTGCGCATGATTTTTTTTATTTTATCCTACGTCACACTTTAAATATGATGCCATTCCCTGCGTTCAATTTGAACTAATAGTAACGGATATATTAAGCTAAGGTCCTCTTGGCGTTCCCTCTGAGCATGATTTATCTATGTGTTTATTGTACGTCACATTTAAAATACATTGCTGTTTACCGCGTTTAATTCCGGCCAATAGCAACGAAGATATAAGTTAAGGTCCAATATTTTTCTATATGAATTTAATATACTTCACAATTCATATATAGTGCCATTTTTCCCGTTTGATTCCGAATAATAGCAACGAAGATATGAGCTAATGTTCTTTTGGCGTTCGTTCTGCGCAGTAACTTTACGTTTTCCGCGTTTAGATCGGACCAATAGCAACAAAGACACGAATATTCCGGAGGTCCGTAAACTTTTTTCACCAGATCTGATGAAATTGTGATGTCACGTTATGCATCGGTATAGCAAATTCAAAATGGCGCATTCAATATGGCGGATGATATATTTAAATATTGTGCGGATTTGTATGAATTTATATATTTAAGGGTTTTTAAAGCTGCTGATTACGAATTTGATGTTAAAATTCAAAATGGCGTATACAATATGGCGGACTAAATATTTAAGAATTTGATGTTAAAATTCAAAAATTCGGATTCGTCTGATTTTATTTATTTGGTAATTACAAATTTGGTGCCAAAATTCACAAATTCAAAATGGCGTATTAAATTTTGAAAATTGAGCGAAAAGTCGAAATTCAAAATTACGGATTTAATATAGTGGACCAAATATTTAAGAATTAAGTGGATTTACGTGGAATTAAAAAAAAAAACAAAAAAACATCGGTTTTTGTAGATATTAATAACAATTTGATTTATTTATTGCCAAGTTAAATGACATTTTTGTACCTTCGCCATGTTGGATCCGCTATTTTAAATTTTTCAATTTTGACATTAAATTCTTTATTAGCAACCAAAGAAAGCTTTAAAATACACACTATTATACGTTTTTATATACAACTTCATATTTTGGCTGCAGTAAACTGGTACTAAAAAAAACAGTAGCAAACTCGAGCACCTGTGACTTGGAATCTACATGAACAAACATAAAACATGACCACGGAAGTATGATAATACTTGTATGTGGTTACAAAATTGTTACATATAATTTAAACTATAATAAAATATATATATATATATATATATATTTTTTTTTTTTTTTTTTTTTTTTTTTTTTTTTTTTTTTTTTTTTTTTTAATAAGGGTTCATCCTTATACGTATTATTTAACTTAGGTAATAAGAAATTTAAAGTAGAAAACATTTTTATCCATCTATAATTTCGTGGATGTCGGTTTGTTTATTTTGTTTTAAAAATATTATTAGTTGCTTTTTGAACCGTTTTAAGGTAGTTTCATCTTTTATTTTTTGTGGCAAGTAGTTAAATAATTTTGGAGCTAGGTAAGAGTAGCTTCTTTGTCCAATCGTTTTAGAAGCCAGTGGTATGATATGTAGATGTTTCGTTCTTGTCGCGTATGGATGGCTTAAGGTGGCAAGTTCATTTTTATTTTTATATTGTTGGCATCCCAATTCAATACTATATAATTGCCTAATATCTAATATTTCTGTTTCAGACTTCAACTGCATGTAGATAAGTTCTTGATACCCCTCCCCAACCAATAATGCCGTAATTGAGGTGTGACTCGACCAAACTATGATATAAAATTCGTTGTTGTTTGTAGTTTAAAAATTTTCTAATTTATTTGAATCTAAATAGAATGCTGCGGAGTTTTTTTGTTAGATACTCCATATGATGATTCCACCTAATATAGTTAGAGATTATTCAGAACTTTCAGCAGACAAAATTTCAAATCGGTAATAGGTAGTAAAAAAGTTATACCCAACATTTTGTAAAAAAAGCAATAACGCGTTACATCTAAATGTAGCAGTGAAACGTTGATATGTAAAAATTCATATTTGTTTAAAAAGCGTTAATTTCAGAAAACCAAAACTGCATCTCTGCATCATGAACTTAAAACGAAACAAAATTTATATCATGAGTATGTGACAAAAATTAAGAAATAAACGAAGTGATCTAAAAATACTTCGGCTATCATATGTGTCGACATAGTCATAATAAATCGGCTTTTAATAAATTAAATATTGGTAATTCCTTTGATCTCGTAAAGCCATTTGGCAAAGAGACATCGACTATATCATATTAAGTATTCTTATATATATATATAAATAATCTATGACTTCTTGCCATGTGCCTACGAGTTTAATTCATTTAAAGGAAAATAGTGAATAATTAACGTTTTATGGAGGGAAGTTGTTATCGTTAAATTTTTTAAGTCAATTTTAATAAATTCTATCCTCTATAATAAATTAATTTATTTAACTACTTCTTTGTGAATCACAATAGCCAATACATTTGATTGGATATAATGAGGTGTACATTATCCTCTTTTTATAACAAAATGTTTGTTATAATTTTTTACCACCTATTACCGGTTTAAAATTGTTTCTACTGAAAGTTTTGAATATCCTCTAACTAAATTTCAAGGTACAGATGCTCACGTTTGCTATTGATTTTTTTATTAAAAATTTACTGCTGCCAAAATATGAATTTTTACATAAAAACGTGTGATAGCGTGTAAATTGAGGATTTCTGGGACGCTAATAACGAATTTACTACATGGTACAGTAAGCGCCAACTAAAAAGAGATAAAACCGAGCTTATTGGGCGGAGTACGACCAATTTCTGGAGCTGCCCAGTCTCTTCGTATCAGTTTAAAATTTTGTCGCTGAAAGTTCTTAATATACTTTAACAAAATTTTGTCTAGAGAAATTTTTATACGCCACGCAAGCCTTTTCTTCATTTCTTTGAAATCCGTTAAAAAAAGTAAAAATTTAGAGTGCGAAAAGCATACCCTATGGCACTTTTCCCCATAGAAATCTCAAACACAGCTATGACTTGTCAACTTTTTTTGACAAGCTACTCTTTTTGTTTTATTAATAAATGTGATTGTAGAAAAAATGGTGTGTACGCAAAGTACTTTTCCCACTCGCTAGATTTGCAGCACTCGCCTTACGGCTCGTCCTCAAACTTCTGAGCTTGCGGGAAAAGTGACGCTTTGTGCACTTATTGTATAAACTACTACAATTTTGAATGTCTAACGGTTTTTTTAAAAACAACTTCAAAAAACGTTAAAAAGAACCTTACCTTCTGACTTTTATGGAAAATGTAGATATGAAGACCAAAAAATACGTTTTTTATGTTTCTAACGGTTTTTTTAAAACGGCTTATAAAACACTAAAAAAAAAACGTTACTTCTTAACTTTTATTGGACATTTACTAATGAGGACCCAAAAAACGTTTTTTTTGAACATTTTTAACGGCTGTTTTAAAATAGATTTATAAAAACGTTACTTTCTGACTTTTACTGAAAATATATTTATAAGGATCCAAAAAAACGATTATTGAACATTTTTTAAAGCCTCTTATAAAAATTACTTATAAAATGTAAAAAAAAAATTTACTTGCTGACTTTTACTTAAAATATATTTATGAGGACCGAAACAAAACTGTTTTTGAGCTTTTTCAATGGTTGTTATAAAAATGACATAAAAAGTTAAAGAAAACCTTAATTTGTGACTTTTATAGAAAATATACTTATGAAGACCCAAAAAAACGTTTTTGGACTTTGCTAGCGGTTTTTATTTAATTGACTTCTAAAAACGATAAAAAAAAACGTTTTTAATGACTTTTATGGAAAATATGTTGATGAAAACATTTTTTGAACTTTTTTAACGTAAAAAATAGTTACTTTTGCCTTTTTGACGGTTTTGGACTTTCCTAACTGTTGTTTTATAATCGACTTATTAAAACGTTAAAAAAAACGTTACTTCATAAAATTTACGGAAAATATACTTATGAGGAACCAAAAAAAAAGAGTTTTTTAAACTTTTCATACTTTTTTAAAAATATTATTAACTTTTATGGAAAACAATATTGTGAGGGCACAAACAAAACGTTTTTGGACTTTTCTATCTTTTTTTTTTAAATCAACTTTTATAAACGTTATTTTCGGACTTTTATGGAAAATGTACATGAGGACCCAAAAAACCGTTTTTGGATCTTATAAAATCGACTTATAAAAACGTAAAAAAAACGTTACTTTCTGACTATTATCTAAAATATACTTATGAGGACCCCAATAAAACGTTTTTTGGTTTTTTCTATTGTTTTTTTTTTAAATCGATTTGTAACTACATTAACGTTACGTTCTGACTTTTATGGAAAATATACTTCTGAGGACCCAAAAAAAAAACGTTTTTAAACGATTCTAAAAACGACTTAAAAACGTTACTTTATGAATTTTATAGAAAATAATATTATGAGGACCCAAAAAAACGTTATTTGGACTTTTCTCTCGGTTTTTTTAAAATCGACTTCTAAAAACGTTACTTTCTGACATTTATGGAAAATATACTTTTCCAACAAAACGTTTTTTGGTTGTATCTATTGTTTTTTTTTAAATCGAATTGTAACTACATTAAAAGAAAACGTTACGTTCTGACTTTCATGGAAAATATACTTCTGAGGACCCAAAAAAAAAACGTTTTTTAAACTTTTCTAAAAACGACTTAAAAACGTTACTTTATGAATTTTATCGAAAATAATATTATGAGGACCCAAAAAAACGTTTTTTTGACTTTTCTCTCGGTTTTTTTAAAATCAACTTCCAAAAACGTTACTTCCTGACATTTATGGAAAATATACATATGAGGACCCAAACAAAATTTTTTTTGAACTTTTCTAACTGTTCTTTTAAAATCGACTTATAAAAACGTAAAAAAACGTTACTTTCTAACTTTTATGGAAAACGTCTTTTGAACTTTTCTAACTGTTGTTTTAAAAACGTTAAAAAATGTTACTTAATGTTTTTTATATAAAATAATATTTTGAGGATCCAAACAAAACGTTTTTTGGACTTTTCTATCAGTTTTTTTAAAATCAACTTCTAAAAACATTAAATACGTTACTTTATGACTTTTATGAGGACCAAAACAAAACGTTTTTTTGGACTATCGGTTGTTTTAAACCTGACTTCTAAAAACGTTACTTTCTAACTTTTATGGAAAACGTATTTTGAACTTTTCTAACTGATCTTTTCACAACGACTTAAAAACGTTACTTTATGTCTTTTATGGAAAATAATATTATGAGGACCCAAACAAAACGTTTTTTGGACTTTTCTATCAGTTTTTTTAAAATCAACTTCTAAAAACGTTAAATACGTTACTTTATGACTTTTATGGAAAATATGTTGATGGAGACCCAAACAAAACGTTTTTTGGACTTTTCTATCAGTTTTTTTTTTAATCGACTTCTAAAAACGTTAAAAAATACTTTACAAGGAAAATATGTTGATGAGAACCCAAATAAAACGTTTTTTGGACTTTTTTATCAGTTTTTTTAAAATCAACTTCTAAAAACGTTAAATACGTTACTTTATGACTTTTATGGAAAATATGTTGATGGAGACCCAAACAAAACGTTTTTTGGACTTTTCTATCAGTTTTTTTTAAATCGACTTCTAAAAACGTTAAAAAATACTTTACTTAAGGAAAATATGTTGATGAGAACCCAAATAAAACGTTTTTTGGACTTTTTTATCAGTTTTTTAAAATCAACTTCTAAAAACGTTAAATACGTTACTTTATGACTTTTATGGAAAATATGTTGATGGAGACCCAAACAAAACGTTTTTTGGACTTTTCTATCAGTTTTTTTTTTAATCGACTTCTAAAAACGTTAAAAAAATACTTTACAAGGAAAATATGTTGATGAGAACCCAAACAAAACGTTTTTTAAACTTTTTTAACAGCTGTTTTAAAACGACATAAAATCTTAAAATAAAAACCGTTACTTTTGACTTTTTGACGTTTTTTTGTAGTAGCTTCTAAACGTTTTATGAAATTAAGAATTAACTATAAAACTCACCTTTTAGCTAAGCTTCCATTGGTCACTTGCTTCAAATACGGATGCATCCTATTGGCATTCGAATCCAAAACAGAAGAATGACTGGGACTAATAGCACCGATCACGACACTAGCTCCACCTGCAGCTAATTTCTCGTTAAACCCACCACCGGTAGCTAACTTCTCGCTAAACGCGTCCATTGAATGCAACATTCTCATTCGAATGTCCTCTCGCAACTGATTTAACCCAAAAAATAATCACCTGTTAAGACACAGATAAGATAACGATTACGATTTTCACCTGTTATCGTACAAATATGGCGGTGAAGTATCTTGTATGTTGTGCGAGCTTTGTCCGAGGCCGGATATCGGAAACACAGTCACCTTTTTAGTTGAAATTGAAGCATGATTATCACTGCACTAAGTTTGGTTTATTTTTTTGGTTTTTTTAGTTTTTGATTGTGTAAAATTTACGTACAGTACAGACACAAAAATTATGTAGTTAATGTTGGTACACTAATTAAAAACAAGGATTTGGGCCTGAAACTTTTAAAGCATCAAAAATATTATTAAAGCGTTTTTAATTTTATAGAAAATATTCTGTTATTGATTTTTAAATTTAAGTTTAATTAAAAATAAATTAGTAACATATTTGTTTTTGCTTTAAAATAAAAAAAAATAAATTAGTAACATATTTGTTTTTGCTTTAAAATAAAAAAAAATAAATTAGTAACATATTTGTTTTGCTTTAAAATAAAAAAAATGTGTTAAAGCTGAAAATAAAAATGTGTTCTGGTTGGTTAATTTTTATGGTTAGTTACTTTTTGTAGCTAGAAATAGAATATAGAATTATAGAATTTTTAAGTGATAAACGATTTTTTATTTACTTTACAACTTTTGTAGTTTATTTGGTTTTAGTTCTGATTAAATATTTTTTGAAGTTAAGTAACAGTTACATAATTTATTTAATGATAACTAAGTTTAAAACAAAAAAAATCAAGGATTATTTCAAAGTATTTTATGGATTTTTTTTAATTTTTAATGATTTTTTAAGGATCTTTAAAAGGACTTTTTATGATTTTTTTTTCAAGTTCTAAGGAATTTTCAAAGCCCTAAAGAATTTTGTGAGGATTTTTCAAAGAATTCTAAAGGATTTTTGGAAAATTTTTTCATGGATTTTTCATGTATTTTCAAGAATTTTCAAGGATTTTTCAGGGGTGTTTGAAGGATTTGATTTTTGAAGAATTTTGTCCATATTTGTCTCAGGATTGCTTAAGGATTCTCCAGGATCTTTAAAAGGACTTTTTATCAATTTTTTTTCAAGTTTTAAGGAATTTTCAAAGCCTTAAAGAATTTTGTAAGGATTTTTGGACAATTCTTTTTATGGATTTTTCATGCATTTTCAAGAATTTGCAAGGATCTTTCAGAGTTGTTTGAAGGATTTGATTTTTGAAGAATTTTATCCATATTTGTCTCAGGATTGCTTAAGGATTTTCCAGGATCTTTAAAAGGACTTTTCAACAATTTTTTTTTCAAGTTTTAAGGAATTTTCAAAGCCTAAAAGAATTTTGTAAGGATTTTTCAAAGAATTCTGAAGGATCTTTGGAAAAAATTTTTTCATGAGTTTTTCATGTATTTTCATGTATTTTCAAGGATTTTTCAGGGGTGTTTGAAGGATTTGATTTTTGAAGAATTTTGTCCATATTTATCTCAGGATTGCTTAAGGATTTTCCAGGATCTTTAAAAGGACTTTTCATCATTTTTTTTTTAGTTTTAAGGAATTTTCAAAGCCTTAAAGAATTTTGTAAGGATTTTTCAAAAAATTCTCAAGGAGTTTTGGAAAACTTTTTTCATGTATTAATTTTTCAAGGAAGATTTGTGGATTTTATAAGGACTTTACCGAGATTTTCAAGATTTACTATTATTCCAAACCTTTTTACAATTTTTTTAAAAAATCCCAGGAATTTTCAAGTATTTTTTAAAGTTTTTTTCAAGGATTTTCGATTCTCTAGTTTTTCAAGAAAGTTTTGTGGATTTTATAAGGATTTTTAGAAAAATGTTACAGATATTTTTTTAAGGAGTTTACAAGGATTTAACGATTTTATATGGAATTTACAAGGATTCTGTAAGGATTTTTTAAAGACTTTTTTTAAGGATTTTTCATTCATAACTTTTTTAAGAGAGTTTTGTGAATTTTATAAGAAATTTACAAGGATTTTACGAAGTCTTTACAAGGAATTTCTAAAGATTTTTATGGAGTTTACAAGGATTTTATAAGAATTTTGTCATAGATTTAATATTATTTAAACTCTCTTTTACTATTTTTTCAAATAATTCCAAGCAATTTTCAAAGATTTTTCAAGGATTTTGTCAAGAATTTTCTCGGAAATTCGTAAGGATTTTCCAACGAATTTTGAAATAAATTTTCAAGGATTTTTTAGGAATTATTCAAAAAATAATGATTTTTGAAGGATTTTATTTTTCAATAATTTTTAAATAATTTTCTCCGGATTTCCCAAGGATTTTTCAAGGATTTTTTAAACGAATTATCAAGGATTTTTTAGTAATTTTTGATAAAACGATGGTTTAAGGATTTTGTAACGTATATTTAAGGTTGTTTGAAGAATTTTTTAAGGATTTTTCAGATATTTTTTTTTGAATAATTTTGTCGATAATATTTTCAGAACTGCTCAAGGATTTTCTAACGATGTTAAAATGAATTTTCACGTATTTTTTAAGAATTTTTCATAAAATGATCGTTTAATAATTTTTCAACGATTATTAAAGAATTTTTCTAGAATTTTTAAGTGATTTTTTAAGAATTTCTTTTTGAAGAATTTTGGCAATAATTTTCTCAGGATTGCGTAAGGATTTTCCAACGATTTTTAAAAGAACTTTGCAGGAATTTTTTTAGGATTTCATTTTTAAAAAATTTTGTCAATAATGTTTTTAGGGATTGCTCAAGGATTTATCAAAGATTTTTAAATTTTCAAGGATTTTTTAGTTGTTTTTCAAAAATAAAAATTTAAGGATTTTGCATTGATATTTAAGGAAATTTCAATTTTTTTCAAGGATTTTTCAGGCATTTTTGAAGAACTTTATCAAAATTTTTCTCACAATTGCTCAAGGATTTTCCAAGAATTTTTAAAGCATATTTTGAAGGATTTTTTAGTAGTTTTTCAAAAATAATAATTTAAGGATTTTTCATTGATATTTAAGAAATTTTCAATTTTTTTCAAGGATTTTTCAGGCATTTTTGAAGGATTTTATTTTTGAAGAACTTTATCAAAAATTTTCTCGCAATTGCTCAAGGATTTTCCAAGAATTTTTAAAGCGAATTTTAAAGGATTTTTTAGTAATTTTTCAAAAATGTTTCAAGGATCTTTCAGGGATTTTTTAAGAATTTTATTTTCGAAGAAATTTGTCAATAATTTTCTCAGAATTGCTGAAGGATTTTCCAAGGATTTGTAAAGCGAATTTTCAAGGATTTTTTTGTGATTTTTATGAAATGATGGTTTAAGGATTTTTAACGTTTATTTAAGGAATTTTCAAGGATTTTTTAAGGATATTTTTTAAGAATTTTGTCAATTTTCTTAGAATTCCTGAAGGATTTTTCAAGAATTTTTAAACCGAATTTTGAAAGGATTTTTGTAATTTTCATGAAATAATGGTTTAAGGATTTTCAACGGTTATTTAAGGACTTTTCACGAATTTTTCAGGGATTTTGTAAGGATGTTATTTTTGAAGAATGTTATCAATATTTTTTTTTATTTTTTTCAAAAAGGAAGGGTTTAAGGAATTTTCAACGATTATTTAAGGTATTTTCAAGAATTTTTCAAGGATTTTTCAGGGATTTCTTATGATTTCATTTTTGAAGAATTTTGTCAATATTTCCTCACGATTGCTCAAGGTTTTCTAAAGCGAATTTTCAAGGATTTTTAGTAATTTTTAAGAAATGATGGTTAAGGATTTTTTAACGGTTATTTAAGGAATTTTCAAGAGTTTTCAAGGATTTTTCAAGGAGTTTTTAAGAAATTTTCAAAAAATGATGGTTTAGGGATTTTGTAACGAATTATTTATGAATTTTCAAGAATTTTTAATGATTTTTCAGGAATTTGATTTTTGAAGAATTTCAATAATTTTCTCAGGATTCCATAAGCATTTTCCAAATATTTTTAAAACGAATTTTCAAGGATTTTTTAGGAATTTTTCAAAAAATGATGGTTTAAGGATTTTGTAACGATTATTTAAGGATTTTCAAGAATTTTTCTAGGAATTTTCAGGGACTTTTTAAGGATTTTATTGTTGAAGATTTTTGTCAATAATTTTGTTAGAAAAGGATTTTTCAAGAATTTTTTTAAGAATTTTTCAAAAAATGATGGTTTAAGGATTTTGCTACGATTATTTAAGGATTTTCAAGAATTTTTCTAGGAATTTTCAGGGACTTTTTAAGGATTTTATTGTTGAAGATTTTTGTCGATAATTTTGTTAGAAAAGGATTTTTCAAGAATTTTTTTAAGAATTTTTCAAAAAATGATGGTTTAAGGATTTTGCTACGATTATTTAAGGATTTTCAAGAATTTTCAGGGACTTTTTAAGGATTTTATTGTTGAAGATTGTTGTCAATAATTTTGTTAGTAAAAGGATTTTTCAAGAATTTTTTTAAGTATTTTTAGAAAAATGATGGTTTAAGGATTTTGCTACGATTATTTAAGGATTTTCAAGAATTTTTCAAGGAATTTTCAGGGACTTTTTAATGATTTTATTGTTGAAGAAATTTGTCATAATTTTCTCACAATTGCTTAAGAATATTCCAAGGAGTTTTAGGATGAATTTTCAAGGATTTGTTAGTAATTTTCAAGAAATTATGGTTTAAGGATTTTTTAACGAATATTTAAGGAATTTTCAAGAATTTTCAAGGATTTTTCAGGAAATTTTCATAAAATGATGGTTTAAGGATTTTTCAACGATTATATAAGAAACTTTCAATATTTATTCAACGATTTTCAAGGATATTTTTTAAGGATTTTAGTCTTGAACAATTTTGTCAATATTTTTTTCTGGACTGCTGAAGGATTTTCCAAGGATTTTTAAATTTTTAATGTATTTTTATTTTTTTTAAGAAATGATGGTTTAAGGATGTTTCAACGATTATTAAAGAAATTTTTAAAATTTTTCAAGGATTTTTCGGGGATTTTTTATGGATTTTAATTGTGAAGAATTTTGTTTATAATTTTCTCACGACTGCTCAAGGAATTTCTAAGGATTTTTAAAGCGGATTTTCAAGGATTTTTTCATAAAATTATAGTTTAAGGATTTTGCAACGATTTTCAAGGATTTTTTAAGGATTTTATTTCTGAAGAATTTTGTCAACAATTTTCTCAGAAAAGTGTAAGGATTTTTCAAGGATTTTTTACAAATTTTTCAAATTGATGGTTTAAGGATTTTGCTTCGATTATTTAAGGATTTTCAAGAATTTTTCAATGATTTTTCAGTGATTTTTTAAGGAATTTATTATTGAAGAATATTTTTAGTAGTTTTCTCACAATTGTTTAAGGATTTTCCAAGGAGTTTTACAACGAATTTTCAAGGATTTGTCAGTAATGTTCAAGAATTTTTTAACGAATATTTAAGGAATTTTCAAGGATTTGTCAGGGATGTTTTAAGGATTCGATTTTTGAAGAATTTTGTCCATATTTTCTCAGAATTAGTTAAGGATTTTCCAAGGATTTCTACAAACGAATTTTCAAGGATTAGTTAGTAATTTTTCAATAAATTTTTGGGATATTTGATGAAATTTGTTAATAATTTTCTCAGGATTGCTTATGAATTTTTCAAGGATTTTTAAATGAATTTTCAAGGATTTGTTGAGGAATTATTTAAAAAACGATGGTTTAAGAACTTTGCAACGGTTATTTAAGGATTTTTAAGTATTTTTTAAGGATTTTTCAGGGATGTTTTAAGGATTTGATTTTTGAAGAATTTTGTCCATATTTGTCTCAGAATTGCTTAACGATTTTCCAAGGATTTCTACAACGAATTTTCAAGCATTGGTTAGTAATTTTTCAATAAATTATGGTTAATGAATTTTGAAACCATTATTTAACGACTTTTCAAGAATTTTTCAAAGATTTTTTTAAGCGTTTTTTTAGGATTTTTGATGAATTTTATTAATAATTTTCTCAGGATTGCTTATGAATTTTTCAAGGATTTTTAAATGAATTTTCAGGGATTTGTTTAGAAATTATTTCAAGGATTTTTGAAGAATTTTGTCAGTAATTTTCTTAGGGTTGCTTATGGATTTTAAAAGAATTTTTATAAGGAATTTTCATGAATTTTTTAAGAATTTTTCAAAAAATGGTGGCTTAAGGATTTTGCATCGGTTATTTAAGGATTTTTCAAGAATTTTTTAAGAATTTTCAAGAATTTTGCAAGGATTGTTTACGAATTTTTCGAAAAATGGTTGAAGGATTTTGCAACGATTATTTAAGGATTTTTCTAGAGATTTGAAAAGATATTTTCAAGAAGTTGTGAAGGATTTTTCAACGATATTTCAAGGATTTTTCAAGGATATTTAAATAATTTTGTCAAGAATCTTATGAGGATAGTTTCAGGATTTTTCAATGATTTTTAAAAGGAATTTTCAAGGATTTTACCAAGGATTTTAGAAGATTTTGCAAGTATCTATTGATGGTTAAAAAAGTTGTTTAAGGATTTTGCACAAAATTAAAGATTTTTAAAATTTTTAATAGAAATTTTTAATTTTTAAACCGCCTTTTTTATTTTTATCATTAAAGTCTAAATAAAACAAATTTATATAAATACAGTGCCAGTTCATGAATTTTTCAAAGCGTAGCAATAAAATATTTTCAGCTTTATTTGGAAAACACTTTTTACGTTACTTTTGGATAAGCAAAAAAATTAATTGAATCTTCTTCACAATTTATTTTTATCACAAAAATTGTATTAATAAAATATATCTTTTTTTTGCTCCAATTCGTCTTGTATCTTTATTCAATTTCTCCGCTTTGTTAACACCTGATTTCGTTTGAGTTTATTTTCAGTAGAACCGGTGTGAAATGTCTGAAAAAAAAAATAACTGAAAACTTCGTTACACGAAGAAGACGTCGTTTCCCGGTCTTCGGTAATAAATAATTTTATGGCAAACACATGTTGGTAAAGTGATCTCTAGAAGCAAGCGAAAACTATTTTTAAAAACAGGTTTTTGAAAAGGTGTTTCGTTTTTCTAATTAACAGTGAACAAATAAAATTGTTTCCATTTAATATTAAAATTTTTTTTTGTATGGAACAACTTTTTACTAAATCTGGCAACAAAGGCAATTGTTTTGGTCATAAAAAAAATGTTTATAGATAACTTTAGTCATTTAGTTTAATTTTTTTTTAAAGTGTACACAAATCCGAGGTGTTATTTTTAAAAGCTAATTTATAATATAAGCTTCCTCTCAAAATCCAAGCATAGAAGATCATAAATTCTCCAAAAATAAACTCAACTCTGTCCCAATATAAAAAAAATTCTGTCTCTATGCGAGTTTAATTTCAAAATAAATGGTAAATTTTTTTATCGAAAAATATTTGTTAGTCAAAACAAAATATTTTGATTTATATTGGCATGAAAATATTTTAGTATATTTATTAGGACTATAAAGTACGTTTAATATAGTTTAAATATTATTGGTAATTTTTCACATAAATTTTCAAAATTTCTCGGAAATAAAAAATAATTAATAAAATAGCTAATTTCTAAAAATTTTATTTTTTTTAACATTCTAACTAATTTTTGTTAAATTATAAATAAAACTTATTAATCTATTTATTTCCTACATTTCCATGTTTTTGTTTTTCGAATATCTTTTACGGTTTTATAGATATCGATTTTTAAAAATTGATTCTTTTTCGGAAAATTAACCCGGAAAAACCCACTACAAATTTTGCAATTATTACTATTCTCAGTAGGCTTTGTAACAGATTCTGTTCATTTTCTGTCAAAATTTAGTACTTAAAGGACTTAAAAAAGGGTGAAAATTTCACGTCGATACATTAACGCGTTTATAAGTTATAAGGGTTTTAAGATTTTCCTGTGAAACTTAATAAAAGTTAAATAAACCCGGAAAACCCGAACTTCCCATTTTCCGATTCTGTTAATTTTTTGTCAAAATGTAGTACCTAAAGGACTTAAAAAAGGGTGAAAATTTTACATCGATACATTAACGCGTTTATAAGTTATAAGGGTTTTAAGATTTTTCTGTGAAACTCAATAAAAGTTAAATAAACCCGGAAAACCCCAACTTTCCATTTTCTGATTCTGTTCATTTTATGTCAAAATGTAGTACTTAAAGTACTTAAAAAAGGGTGAAAATTTCATGTCGAGACATTAAAGCGTTTAAAAGTTATAAGGTTTTTAAGATTTTCTTGTGAAACTCAATAAAAGTTAAATAAACCCGGAAAACCCCAACTTTCCATTTTCTGATTCTGTTCATTTTCTGTTAAAATGTAGTATTTAAAGGACTAAAAAAAAGGGTGAAAATTTCACGTCGATACATTAAAGCGTTTATAAGTTATAAGGTTTTTAAGATTTTCTTGTGAATTTCTATTAAAGTAATCAAAATCCGGAAAACCCCAATTTTCCATTTTCCGATTATGCTATTTTTTTATAAAAATGGAGTACTTACAGGTTTTAAAAAATGGTGAAAATTTCATGTCGATACAATAAAACGTTTGAATGTTATGGGGATTTTAAGTTTTTTGAATGACCACCAGATCTACAGATATGCAGACAGACAGACAGACACAGACTACAAAATATAGGTCGTAGTATGCATCTCTGAAACAAATTAGAAAGATCGAAAAAAATCAAAAACATAATGAAAAAATTTAGAGAAAATGGAAAAAAATTAAAATAAATCGACAAAAATCGAAAAAAAAAACGAAAAAAATCGAAATCGAAAAAAATTGAAAAAAATCCGAAAAAACATAACGAAAAAAACAGAAATAAAATCGAACAAAATGGGAAAAAATGGACGGAAAAAATCTAGAAAAAAAAATCGAAAAAAAAAATATGAAAAATCGAGAAATATGAAAAAAAAATCGGAAGCAATTGGAAACAAATTATTAAAATATTGAAAATATCGAAAAAACAATCGGAAAAAATTGAAAAATTTAAAAATAAAATAAAAAAATAAATAAAAATGTTTGGAGAAATTCGGAAAAAATCGGAAAAAAAATTAAAAAATTCAAAGAAAATCAAAAAAAAATTGAAAAAAATTAAAACAAATCGACAAAACTAAAAATATCGGAGAAAATGGGAAAAATCCAAATAATCAAAATAAAAATCCGAAGTAAATCGTAAAATATCGGGAAAAATCGAAAAAATTTTGAAAAAATCGGAAAAATTATCCACAAAATTAAAATATAGAAAAAAAATCGGAAAAATCGAGAAATTTAAAAAATAAATCAAAAAATACAAATAAGTTTGAGAAATTTGGAAAAAACCGAAAAAAATTAAAAAAAAAACAAAAGAAAATCTAAGAAAAACCGGAATAAATCGACAAAATTGAAACAAATCAAATTAATTTAAGGATCAAATAAAAAAAAACTAAAAGAACCGAAAAACACTGTAAAAAATTGGAATAAATATGAAAACAATCAAAAAAGAAAAGGAAAAAATAGAGAAAATGAAAAACAACCCAGAGAAATTCGAAAAAAAATTTAAGTATGTCCCAATAACCTTAATATAAAAGCTGAAGCAAATTTTAAAAAAAAACGGAAAAATTGGAAGAGGATCGAAAAATAAAAAAAAATCGACGAAAATCGTAAGCGAGTCGACGAAACTCGGAAAAATCAGAAATATCCAAAAAAATTGAAAAAAATTTGAACAAACCAAAAAAAATTCCGAGAAATCTAGAAAATCAGAAAAATCGACAAATTTGAAAAAAAAAACGGAAAAAAAACCTGAAAATCCGAGAAATTTGAAAAGGAAATCAAAAAATTTAAATACATCTATAAAATTGAAAAAAAAATGAGTAGGTAATTTGGAAAAATCGAGAAAAAGGAAAGAAATGGAAAAATCAAAAAACCGGAAAAAATCGAGAAACTTAAAAAGGAAATCAAAAAATCAAAATCAGCCTAAAAAATAATAAAAAAAATTGAGAAATTCGGAAAAAATCGGAAAGATATGAATACGTCGAATAAAAATAGTTTACAAAATTTCCAGATTTTCCATATGACCTGCAAGATTTTCCGATTTTAATCAATTTAAAAGTTTAAAAGATTTCCACATTTTAGTCTATTAGATTTTTCCAGACAATTTGCACGGTTTCCTGATTTAAATCACTTGGATATTTTTATTGTTTAGCAGTCTCCAATATTTCCAGACTTTAGTCAGCTTTTTCTTTATCATCGGGTTCCGCCTTTATCGCTGGGAATTTTTACTTCACCCTTTACAAATTTACTTTAAACCTTTTTTAAATGGTTCCATCCCTGTTAAAGAAAATTTAAACAAATAATGTTTATCTGTAAGTATATTTTTGTTTTTCTTGACCGTGGCAGATTCAATGTTTTGAATTAAAAAAAAATGGTGAGAGCGCAAATCCACATACTTTGAAAATTTAAATTTTATTACTTTTGAACAAAATTTTATATAGATATAGTAAAAGCTACAGGAAAAAAAACCAAAAAAACGGAAGGAAGTAAAAGTAAATTTTTAAAGACGACTCTGATAAATTTTTACTTCAAGAATAAATAGTCACAGCTTTGGCTGCTTTTTCAAGCAACAAGTGGTAGAAACTTACTCAAATAATGTTTCATTTTTTTAAGTTGGTACGTTTATCACTTTAAAAATTATTTATCCTACATAAAATAACTTTTTAATTAATTAATTATTATTTATCACAGAAAGAATAGTAAAAATTGATAATAAATATATTAAGTAAACGAGGCGAAGCCGCGTTGTTAAATACACGAATAACGCAAAATAACACTAATAGAGACTATTTTTTCTACGGCACTAAAATTAAAAACTAATAACCATAAAATGAGTTATGTAGAAATTTGTATTCATTTTCTTCGAACTACTAAAAATATTTATGGTAGGTAAGCTAAAGGTTTATTAAATATTAATTTTTTTTTTATACGCGATATAAGTATCGTAGAAAAAATAGTGATATTAATAGGAACTAGGAAAAATTAGTTTATATTAAAAATGAACTTACCAAAAAAAAATAAATTAATGGATAAAAAAATTGAAGATTATTAAATAAAAAAAACTGATTTTTCCTAATAATCCTCAAAGCTCTCAACTAATTTAACAATATTTCCTAATAAACCATAAAAAAACCCACATAAATAACTTAAACACTTTTAAAACATTCATATAATTATTAATTATTATTTCGCACTACCTTTTTTAATAAACAAAACATCACTAAACGATCGCGACGTCGAGAGATTTCGCTCGTGTCCAGGGCGTCGTTTTTAGACGCCAGTCCGAGGTACACTGTTGCCCGTGTATTATCCTGACTCGAAATAGTATGTGTGTGTCATGGAAAATAGGAAAAACGGCGCAAGCGTCGGCCCTTTTCGTCTTGTGAATGTCGTCGGGATGGCTCAGATGGCTATCAGGCGTCTTCAGGTGTCGATACAGGGAAAGATAGGTCGCGTTTCAGATATTCAATTAGTAACGTTAACGTTATCTTTGACGGTTTGTTTAATGGATTTTAGTTGGGAAAAATTTTCGTTATTTTAGATTTTGTGGCGTTAATATATAGTCTTTGTCATTTAAGATGAAAATTTAATCCTGAGGACCTAGAATTTAGATCCGATACAGGTCGGAAGGTCCCAGGCTTTTTAAGGACGTCCTCTGATTTTGGACTTCCTTCGGACATCTTTCTTGTACGTCTCCAGGACGTCCGATTTAAGTACACTGTAAAGCATTCGAGCGATTTTGAATTTTTATATTTTTCATCATTATTAATTAAAAGTAACCGCGTAAACTGATGTAGATATATTGGAAAAAAATATTTTAAGTGAAATGAAAAAATCACTGTCTTAAAGTTTGAACTGAATTGTCAATAAGATCCTGGTTGAATATTGGTTTTTTTTTAATAAACTGGCCCTAAAAAGCCCTAACAGGATCCTAAATCGTTTCTAGAAACGTCCTATATCTATCCTGAGAACGAAATATTGTTCTAACTTGGTACCAATATCTAACGTCTTGGGGATTCCTTGATTACTAACAAAGTCTGTAACGAGGACGTCCTGGAGACATCCAAAGTCCTGAATTTGACGTACGGATATCCGAAAATGGACGTCCCGAGGATGTCCTGGAGAAGTGTTTATGCTGTTTGGGAAGTGATATCAATAAAAAAATTTGAATCTTCCATTTCTATAAGAAAAAACTATGCAAAACTATGTTCAGAACTAAATTCAACGAAAAAAATATAAATATATACAAAACATATACAAATGTGGTAGAAATTATTCAACGAATAATAAAACTCAAAGTCGCACCACAATAATTTTACGAAGAAATATAGAACGGCAACATGCAAAAAAAAAAAAACCTTAAATATGATTACTTACAATTAAATTGTTTAACACTTCTAAAACGGTAAAATGGTTTGACATTGGAAAATTGTTAACTTTTTTTCAAAAAACCAATAAAAAATTAAATTTTAAATCACTGCGTAGTACACCATGCAGCAAATGGCTAAAGAGAATAGAATGGCAATTTAGTGTTGACAAGTGACATATTGAAGTTAACGTACTGAACCGAAGAACCACAAAGTATCAAACGACAGGCAAAACAAAGGGACCAGAAGATAAAAAGAAGAGAAGATTGAAATTAATGAGAAGACTTATAATCGAAGTATTGTAACGTGGATAAAAACAAAACATTAGAAGAGTAAATTCAAAAATAAATAATTTTCAGTGGGATAGACATTAAGACAAGTTACATTATTATTAGAAAGGGCTTTCTTGATTTCAAACATCTCAAGAAGATTTAACTTTGTACCTTTCACACAATGGTGTAAAAGAGAAGGGTTAACGTTGGAGTGAGAATGTCTAGGTATCGTTCAAAACGGAATCCCCTTCTTCCACCCACCCAATTCAATACCGTGGATGTGTGTGCAATAGACGTCATGATGGAAAACATCACCACGACGTTTATTTCATACTACAACCATCCTTAAAGACTACTCTGAGCCAACCTCCTAGAATACTTCTCCTCCCTACCCCGAGCTGTTCTCTTTGGAGACTTGAATGCCAGATACACATATTGGCGGTCAGGCCTCTAATGCGAATAGTATCACTCTATCCAACCTCCTCATCGACCTTCCCATCTCCTGAATTCCTAACAACTCACCCACCTTCATGGGACATCAAGAAAGCTCTATCTCCTGCTCACAGAGAGATGCAGACACCAGGTCGGGGATAGATACTTCATTGGGGCCTCCGAGAAACCATATCCGAGAACCTTCCCAAAAATCCCATCCATAAATAACAATAAACACCTCTTCCTTCACACATACTATCCAACATCCGGCGGAAACGCCTAATCTTCCATGAGTTTATCAAAATCCAAGATCGAGTCCTGAAAACCAAGTGGAACTGGCTGAATGCCCTTATCAGGCTTCAGATCAACACTTATTGTCAAGATAAGTGGATTGAGGTTACTTCTGACCTTGATCATAGGGCCGAATATATGTTCTGGTACAAACTAGCGGTACTCACAAGCCAAACACCAAACTACACTACCACCTTCTTGTTGACAGACAAATCCTTCACTCTCCTGCCCAGAAGGCCTCTGCCTTCAAAGATCATCTCCAGAACTCCCTAATCAATCAACCTAATCCCAACTTCAATCCCCATTTCCAAGATGACACGGAATTCTTACTCGAGGACATCCTCCAAACTCCCAATTCCCCTATCCAAAACTCAATCCTAAATCCCGTCACTCCTGATGACATTGCATCGGCATGTCCTCAGGGGAAAACTCCGCTCCTGGCCCGGACTAAATCGAAAGACAAGGCCTAAAAAACCTACCTGTAACCATTTCTCCCCATCCTTTCCAGTACTCCCATTTTCCAACATGCTGAAAATCCGCCCACACCATCCTTATCCCCAAACCTCAAAAAGACCCAACATCCCCCAACTCTTACATGCCTATATCCTTGATGAATGTTAAGTAAGCTCTTTGAAACAATACTCAAAGGTCGTATCTGGAGCTTTCTAGATGATAGAGGAACGATCCCTCAATTCCAATATGGATTTAGGTCTGATCACTCCACTCATGATGCACTCCATGCCATAACCGCCAAATCTCTCAACCTGGATCATTGTGCGTCAGCAGTCCTGTTTGATGTTCAGAAGACTTTTGATCAAGTTTGGCATGACGGATTTATTCGCAAGCTTCCCTATTCCATTCAACATACTTATCTACTCCTATCTCCAAAACAGAAACATCCGTAAAAGTACGAAACTCCCTCTCTTCAAGGCTCATCTATATCCAAGACTTTCCTCTCACTCCTTCACCTTGCCAATACCTACCAGAGTTTTTAATACCAAAACCCAATAACTCCTTGATCTTTCTCCTCATGGTGTGGCAATTGGAGGGTTATCCTGAATCCTCAAAAGACCCAAGTTGTCATATTAAAACATTTGCCGAGGTTTGGCATCATTGTTCAATACTAAAATATCTTGTTTTATTCATCAGTTTATTGTTTTCGTATATGACTTTTTCTAGTAAACAACAAATCGCTTTATATTTGCTTTAGTTTTTCTAGGTGTTATTTCTGTTTTAAGGGCATCAGCATGCGTTTTTTTATTCTTGGATCGATTCTGACAAAGCCAAAACCAATTAAATTTGGATTAAATTATATAATATATAACTATGATTACGAGAGTCCAAATTGCTCTTAACCCATATTTATTTGTGCATTTTTTACTACTAAAATATTATTATCAATATGCTTTAGAGTATTAGCGACAGAAAAATGACCAGGTAGAACTGATTCCAGTAGGTTCGTGCTCAACGCAAAGTGAGCTTATTGATTTCAGCTCATATTAGATCATTCTGCTCACGCGTCAACCCGTTTGATAATTCAAGGTCATTCCAACTCCGATTATTCGCTCATTTTAACTCATTTTATTGTGACACTACTAATGCTACTGATTCTACTAATTCTAGCTAAAATTGCCTGATAAATACGCTTAAAACGTCTCTGAATTCATCATAGTATCACTTTAGCGCAAAAAACCTAATATTTAAAAATAATTAATCTTATTTATCAAATATCATCTATATAGTGATTAAAACTTGTAATACCCACGAAATATTTGATATCAAAACCGGCACTGACCTTTCTTTCCAAGATCTACGAAATATACATACTGTGACAAGCGACGTGAGAACACACGTTTATTTGTTAACGCATGACTGCCAATAGAGGGCGTCTCGTTTATATTTTACATGTTAACACTTCATTAGTTTAATTGGCGTTTTGTGTGTGACAAAGTGGCGTAAAGGGAGCATGGTTGATGTTTGTAGAAGCAGAATAGTGTGTACTTGGGTATTGATAAAAACATGTCTCTAAAAATAACGTTTAAATATAATTAAAAAGAAAAATGTACCACCATTATGGTAAAAGTTAAGTATATCTCGTTGATATCTAAATTGTAACTGTTCATGATTGGAAAAAAACATAAGAGACAAATATAATTTTTAACGCTAGTTATTGGATCGCCTCGTATATCTTTAAACAAATGTCATACTTAATAATCATACTTAATAATCTAACAAAAAGCCACTGAAAAATGAAAGTCCATTAGTATAAACTTAATTCAGCACGATCCGCAAAGTAAGAGGATTAGTAAAAAAAAATAAACATCTCGGGGCACATAATGCAAACCCGACAAAAAATATATTTAACAGGGTGGTTCCATAAATATTAGTTTCTCTAGACCAATACCTAATAACCTGAACACAAGAATGATTCGACGATTTATTCCGAACCCAGAGTATCTATATTGTATGTTTTTATTAATCGCTCTATATTAGGTACCCGTATCTGTATTGCCTGATGTATCCAAGATCAAGAAACAAGACGTTTGAAATATTTTAAATAATAAAAATTGTGACTCATTTATAAAAACTAAGAAGTCTTATCGCCAATAACCTACTGGAAATGTGAAGAGTTTTACAAATTGAAATGTAAAGGTCGAGGTACGACTATGAATGCCAATATTATTATAAGCATGGAGGTCGGCCAGACAATCTAGAGGTATTTAGTAAATGAGCTAGCCCTTATCAGCAAAATCTACATATAAATCTCCATAAGAAAATCTAAGATCCATTCTGGCAATTTTCGTGCCGTTCATGGTCACACTACATCGCTTAGACACAACGCCGGCTCGCGTTTTTGATAACGTCGGCTCTGGTCTTCAGGTACTTCAGCTATTGTCTTCAGGCACTTCAGCTCCGTCTGATCTAGTCTTCAGCTCTGTCGGGTACGTCTGCTATTGGACCAGTTGGAGCTGAAGTACTTGAAGACCAGAGCTGACGGAGCTGAAGTACCTGAAGACCAAAGCCGATGTTATCAAAACCGCGAGCTAGCGTTATCTCTAAACGATGTAGAGTGACCTTGGAAAATTACCAGAATGGACCTTAGATTTTCTTCTGAAGATTTATATGTAGTTTTTGCTGATAAGGGACTAGAATGGGTGCTGTTCCTTTACTGTATTTAAAATACTAGATAAAATTAAAAATAAGACAAAATCAATAACTGTTATTGTATACGTAAATGTAAATTTCCATATCAATGCTTTCTAAAAAGGCCCTTAAATAATTTAGACATATTTTATTTCTGTCTCGTCTTTATCAACAGGCAGTGCTTCATAGTGATTTAATGTATCTGGCACTATATCGTCCTGTCCAATATTTTATTAACTTTACAACACGATGTGTTCGAATATTTTTCATAGTTTTACCAAAGACTGCATTATTTATTAACTTGTAAAGATTTTTAGCTTCAGTCCTCAAATCACTATCAGAAAATTTTAGTAAGGCCTGACCTGTAGGAAGTAAATGCATTTACTGTTAACTCTGTTTAGCTTGATAGTCTCAGGAAATTAGGAGCTGTCAGTTCACGAGAGGTGACATAAACTTGCTTCAAAATTGCGCTACTGCTTAGTATGCATTCATTTGCCACATAGACTGAAGATGAGCTTCAGCGTTTCGAGATTTTTAATTATAGTTTCGTTATTTACACCTAAATGCGACTTGGAGAACGAAAGATTATCAAATAGGTTTGTTTTAATTATAAGAAAATACGGTTTTTAATTAGTTTCAACATAGTAAATTTAAATTAAAAGTAAATTTTTATAAAAATGCAAATTTATAACATTTATCTCATTAATTATATAATGATTACGCCCTAACATTGGTACATTTATCTACCAGCATCAATTTAGCTACCCTTCAAGTATTTTTCTGACTTTTCCTTAACCGGAAGTGATTCCGGAAGTGGGTTCGGAATTATATCGCTAGACAAATAGTCCGGGGCACCGGGTCGAAGAGTTTTGTCGACTCCGGAAAAGTCTGCGAAAGATTTTCCGATGGAGTATGGGGTATTTCCCTCATAATTTTAAACCAACGAAAGAGAAGGAGAAGGGGGTTGGTTAGTCGACAGGAAGGAAGTCGAGAATTCGTTTGTTTTTGTTCCCGGGGTTTAAAGAGTGCGCTCTGAGTTTTTAGAAATTAAGGTTTACTTAAGAATTTAAAGGGGTTAATAATAATAATGTGTTAAGTGGAAAGTAGCGGAATTAATGCCGCGATAGTAATTATTATGCTTTTAAAGTTTGATTACTTTTAAGTGTTGACGAATCCATGCTAAATATAGGAAACTTTTTTTTTTATTTGGAATTTATAATGGACAAAATCTTAAAATATTAGAAAGCCATTTCTGAAATAAATGTATAAAATCTGAAACATGTTTTTTTATTATTTATTATTTTAAATAAAACCCACTTTAAAGTAAAATAAACAAATGATAAAAGTTACAATGATTGATAGGGAACGTGTGAGTGAAATACATTATTACAATGAAGTTGTAATGAAGATCACAATCAGTTATAACGGATCTGTGAAAGAAACAAGTGATGAATGTCACGATTTATAAGGAACGTGTAAGTGAAAAACGTTTATAATAAAGCTGTAACGAAGATCACAATGGCTGACAAAATTGACAACAGAGACCCAATAAATAAAGAGAAAGTTGAACAATTCCAAGCGGATTATGAATTCAATAAGGAAAATATAGGAATCAACGAAGAAAATCTATAATTATAACATTAACAAAAAAAAGAAGATTTGGTCATTACACGTAAAAAAATAAAAAGGGTCTCATTGGGAAGCTCGTTGATAATTTGGGCGTTACAAGTAATAAAATAATCGTTGTAATAAAGGAACTCATTAGGCAGCTCAAAGTTATCTAAGAAAAGGATAAAATAACCTGAATTTAACAAACAAAACAGAAGTTAAATTAATTTAAAGTATTACAACGGGATGCAGTAGCAGCGGTACCAACGGGAAACACATACCAGAAGAAGAGTTTAGATTTCTAGAAGAAAGTGTTCTTAAAATCAGCACTTACAGCTTATAACATCACTTAGGAGATGCCGACCCAATAAAAAATCGCTCATATAATGTATCTCAGAAGAAACGAGAGATTATAGATCAACATACAAGTAAAATGTAGAAGGACGAAAAAATTTTCAAAAAATATTGTACGCGCCACACTCTGAATGTGATGCATTTTTTAGCTTGATACGTAAATTACTGTTATATTACCGCAGTTTAAAACAAATGCTAGTTATTTTATATTTTTATTTATTTGAGGATTGCAGTTACTAAAATTAATGAAGAATGCAGTAGTCGGTAAAACTATGGAAAATTTTCGAAAACATCATGTTGTAAAATTTTTAAAATCTTATAGAGCAAGAAAAACTACATTGCTACAAAGCATCGATTGTTGATGAAGATGAGACAGAAATAACATATATCTAAATTAAATAGACAAATTTATAAGATCCATTTAGAAAATTTCTTTGTAACAGTGAACAAAAATTAGAGAAATACGAAACGGTTTTGAATTAATTCATTTATTTTACTTATAAACATGAAACACCTTTCATTGTTCATGCATATTTCCAATACCTACTAAAAATGTTTAAAGATTTAAATAAAAACAATTGCAAATCGAAAAGATATTGCTTATAGTGTCGACTACTATGTAAAATTAGTTTTTCAATTTCCAAGTCAAAGAAGAGCACTTTTTATCATTCCAACGCATCAGTTGTTTCGACTTGATGAGCGTTACGTCATAGCTCCTCTCACTCTTTCACACTGAACCTACGCTTCCTTTCTCTCTAACACATTAAATTGCATGTACTTGCTGTATAAATGGTGTAGATTGTCGTCTACTCTTAAGCAACTTAAGGGGAGCAAAGAAACTCAAAGTCAGATGGCAGTTTAACTAAAGTAAAGAACATTTCTTTACATATTGTTATGCCTTATATCATATACACTTAATTTTACCTTACTTTAAGCCGAGCGAAGGACATGTGAGTTGTAGTGAAATAATGATTATTTAATTATACAAGATTAAAAATACACTTACCCTATTTTTGCTATTATTTATTAATTTCAGGAAAATGCAGAATGTACATACCTGAAAAAAAAATCAAAATTAGTAAGTCGTAATAAAATTCCAAAATAGTATTTTTAGTCCTGATGATAAGTTAGGAAAATACAGAAACAAACTATAACAGTTTCGGACGATTTTCTATATCAAATCCCATAAAAAACCGTCATAATTCGCTAGGGTAAATTTTTGGTTAATTCAAGGCCACTTAAGACATCATCAGTAGGATTTGACAACAATGAGTTAAATTTAAAGTATATTTGTTCGTTATTTCGATAAATAAATTATTCTGCGACCTTCGGATTACCTGAAATTCATTTAAATACAATCACGCCCGGCCGTAATTGTAAACTAGCAGCCGCCTCAAATGAACGATAGTTCAAACAATTTACGCACACGAACAAATACATTTAACTGAGAATGGCGGGCTAGGAGGCATTCGTTCACGTTCCTGTTTTGTTTGCTTAGTCATGGTATGAGAAATCCTCACTCGGCAGTTATTTACCCGACGCCTACGCGGTGACCCAAGTCCTAAATACACGCATGCTCAGTTTTATTGTTTCTACTATATACTACTATTATAATATTTCCTAATTTGCTAATTTTGCAACCTATTAAAGATAGTGTTAATAAAAACACAAATAAAGTAGAAGAAATGACATCTCTTGTATTTTTAAATTTTTAGTTTTATATTTAAAACTATTGCAGAATGGGATCAATTTTTTATAATCTAACAATAATTAATCTAATCTAATTTTTCAAACACCCTATATGGCTTATTGTTCTCGTATGTATAACCGGAAGGACATTCGTCTTGACTAAGAAAGGACGAAGGACACGAAGGACATAGAATCCTTTGTTGGCAAAGGAGCCACCCGTATACACGCACAGTACAGGAAGCGTGCTAGAAGATATATGAAGAGCAAACTTTAGATTTCAAAAATACTAACATAACCTAAATCATTTTCTATTTGCACGGTACACGTTATGAGGACAGAAAAGGGTCATTGCATACAGAACGAAACGATTTATTTAATGGGTAATTTTACGGCGTTTAGTATTATTCTAGAGATAACGAAAAATAAATAAAAATGCACCACGTTGAATTCACCAATTTGTTCATAGTTTATTTTGATAATAAATAAGTTCCATAATCAAACAATTAGATTTTTTTAATTTGAAACGTATTGGACATATATATTTCTAGAGAAAAAATCATGCTCAGTAGCTTTGGCAAAAAGGCACTAATGTCTATTTACATAAGGATGCATGGGTGTGTAAGTAATATGAGCTATATGCATACCCGATGAGTCTGTTTCATAGAACGTTCTAAGCAGGAAAGCTTCCTTGCTAATGACAAAAACAAGATCAAGCTACTAGAGCCATCACACCACCAAACACAAACATATACTTCTTGAAGTCTGGAAGATAAAACAACGAAATCGAATTATTCTTGACCCCAGAATTTTACAAGCTACCATTTATTGGATTGATCCTCTTCACCTACAGCATCATAGAGCAAAAGTGCTTCATAAAAATTCAACTCGAGATGCTATCGCCAAAACTGGGGAGATGTTCCGTATCATGTACCAGGCTCCACCAAACCAACAATTTGAACAGTCATCGTAATAACTACTTTATGAAATCTTCCACCAAGGTGAGAGAAAATCTGGCTTCCTTGCCATCTACCAAGTGTGCAGTATAGCAATACTTGCTTATAGTATACTTACTCGAGGAGGAAGAAGATGAGACGATGGACTTGGTTGAGACGATATATGATAGTCTTCCTCATTTTTAGAAATAAAAAGATTTTGATTCAACTTTAAAATGAGTGAAGTATTTAGACTCTCACATGGACAATTGTAATGTCAGGTACTAGTAATCTTCTAGTGTATTCTGCTGATGTTAAGAGCAATTGAAGAGCTTAATGCCAACATCTCTCAAATAACTATTTTTTGTGCCTCAAACGATGGTGTACGTCAAGTTAAAGATGTCGTTAAAGAATTTAAAAAAAAAATAGATAACATGATAAAGCCAGACAGTCATCAGTAAAAGTGCAGATTATGGCCACGTTTCCGGTTCTAAATGGTGATCTAAAGGCCCCTATAGACACGAGAATCCATCTGATTGAACTTGATGTACAGCTTGACAAGATATAACCACCGACCTGTCATTTTAGACAGATTAAAAGGTTACCGAGTAACTCTTTATTTAATAGGTTCGCGAGGATGTAGAATCAATTGAAATGAATTAAAATTTTTGGTAAATCTTTAAATTTCTTGGAACTGGATAGTTTTCAATTTAAAGTAAAATATAATTTTTTTACCTAGTTTTATTATCGGAAATTCTAGTTTTCTGTCAAATATCGTTTCCAGAAATACAAAATACCAACCTGCAAATTCATATACCTCCCTATTAACTGATTTAAATATATGATAAAAATGTAACAACTCTATTTCGGTTTTAATCATCTAATATTTCCCAATTTAATTATCTCAAATCAAAAAAAAAAAATCCGTTTCTTTTTTTACTCCAGAGGTATTTCCCTTTACTTAATTCCCTTCCATCAACTGCAATTAGAAAAAAAAGGAAATATCGTTTTAGCCTGTTGCAGCAGGGGTCCGTTTCAGAAGTAAACGTCAGGTGGATCCGCCAGATTGATGATCCTGCCGTCGGGACGTCGGGGAAGGCCACCGCGACGAAAGGCGAGAGAGACGAAAAGGGAGAGGTCTAGAAGACGGAATCGGGATTTAGTTCTGGGCTTCGATTAGTTTCACGGCAGTAAGGTCTTAAGTTTATAATTGGAACGATCGAAAGTGAAATAAATATGAAGTCAGTAACGTACCAGAGAATATTTCATATCTAGACTAAAATAAATTGATTACAATAAATAATATTTGATTCGTAGACTGACGCTACAAATATAAAAATAATAATAACAGTTATAATAGTAAATAAGCTATGAGAGTGCTAGACCATTCCAATGTTAAATCGTTAAGGTCCGATATGGTAATTTTTTTGTTCATATTAAAGTCGCTCGTGACGTCATTATACGAGATTTGACTACACATGATCCACTTTTGATCAAGGTGAGTCAAATCTTGTCTGGCGGAGGTTGATGCCCTTGATATGAATAAAAAATTACCACAACAGATCTTAGCGATTAATATGGGATTTTGCACAAGGAATAGTACAGAACTCTCATAGCTTATCTACTTACAATTTTCTCTAGGAATATAAAATTGTAATTGAACAAAAAATAATATAATCATTTACCTATCGAGAAAAAGCTGATTTGGCCAGCACAAGACCTTTTGCCATCTTTGAATCGAAAATTAACACGTTAACACAAAAAAAATTGATTTTTTAGTAAATCTGGCAACAATGGCAAAAGTTTTTAAAATTTTAATGATTAGAAAATAAACTATAGTATATACAAAATATATGTATTAAACTTTATTGCCATTTTGTTTAGTAATGGCTTCATCATTATTAGCAACTGCCACTTCCGATTGTCCGATTAACACCAAAATATAGTCAGATTTAATATAGGGTATCGGAATCTTGTTTGCAAAATTTAAATTTTTTTAATTTAGTTGTTTTTGAGTTATCGTTACTACAACATCCATTCATCTATCCTATCACACACACACAGAGAGAGAATATTAACATCGTTTTCTAGGCACCTTAAAACCTGTTAATTCATTAAAAATTGACTACTCAATTTTTAGCATGATTACTATACTGCTCTTCTTCGAAGGTCGAGAGGTAAAAATGAATCAGGACACATAATTTGGTTCTAATAATTAACAATCAAAGTAGTATTTGATTGGTAGACTATATTATGTAAAATTAATCATAACAGTTACACTAGTAGATAAGCTATGAGAGTGCTTATGCAAAATCCCATATTAAATTGCTAGAGTAATTTTTTGTTCATGTCAGGGTCACTCCTCAACAACCTCCTCAACACAAGATTTGACTGTAAATGATCCGCTTTCGATCAACTTCTGACCAAAGTCAAGAAGGAGGTTGATAACGTCACGAGTGACCTTAACATGTACAAAAAATTACCACAACGGATTTATTAACATGGGATTTTGCATACGGAATGGATCAAAACCCTTATAGCTTATCAACTAAATTGATTCTAATAGGGGAAGAGGGGGTCCATTGATACACGGGGTACATTGATATAGTAAGTATCTGTAAAGGATGAACAGAGTTTTTAAAAAATGCTTTATAGATGGCACCAATAGACTTACAAGCGTCGATGAAATTATTAACAATGGACCCCACCTTCCCCTAAATGACCATCAAGTAGTATTTGATTGGCAGACTACATATGTAAAAATAATAATAATAGTTACAAATTAGATAAACTATGAAAGTTATGGACCAGTCCTTATAAAAAATTCCATTTCAAATTGTTGTGGTAATTTTTTCTTCAGATCCAGGTCACTCGTGATGTCATCAGCCTCTGCTAGACGAGATTTGACTGAGCATGATCCGATTTTGATCCACTTTTAAATAAGCTGAGTCAAATCTTGTTTAGCGGAGATTAATGATGTCACGAGTGACCTTGATATAAACAAAAAAAATTCCACAACGTGATCTTAGTGATTTAACTTGGGATTTGGCATAAGGAATGGTCCAGAACTCCCATAGCTTATCTACTTTCACTTTTCGTTATGTAAATTAACATTTAATTCAAGAGAAAATATAATCATTTACCTATTGAGAAAAATGAATCCGGATAAAAGTAGTATTTGATTCTTAGACTACATATGTAAAAATAATAATACCAGTCAAAATAGTAGATAAGCTACGAGGGTTTTGGACCATTCCCTATGCAAAATCCCATGTTAAATCGCTCAGATCCGTTACGGTAATTTTTTACTTCACATCAAAGTAACTTGTAACGTCATCAGCTTCTACTACATGAGGTTTGACTGCACATGATCCATTTTCAATCCGCTTCTGATCAACCACATTGGATCTTAGCGATTTAATATGGGATTTTGCATAAATAATGATGCAGAACTCTCCTAGCTTATCTACTTACAATTTTTTTTTTATAATTCAAATTTTAATTTAAGAGAAAATAATGTAATTATTTATTTGTTGTAAATTTTAGTTTTTATTTATTGACTTTGATCGGTTTAAGGGCACAGTCCAATTCTAAATGGTTTTTTCTATTTCTCTTCATAATTTAAAAAAATCTTAATATCCCATTTTTTCCTACGCCTTTGATATTATTAATCGACTTATTCCATTAAAAATTTTAAAACAATATGAGTACTGCAAGAATAATAATCGGATCACCCACACGTACACATGCATTATCCTGTATATTCCTAAATCCTACGGTATACATTGTTGCATTAACATTAGTCTATAAAGTAAGGATTTAGACTCCTTTGTGCGGGCCGTCGGTTTCGCCAAGGCCCGCTTGAATAATTTCATTAAGGCACTATCAACTTCATTAGTTCTACCTCTATGAGGAATTATGCATGGCAACCGCATTAAGGTTAACGTTAAAGATAACTATACAATCTTGGCCCCTAATGTTATTGTTTTCGATATTGGTATATTCACTCATCAATTTGATCTGTTATCAAATAGAGTAACAGTATACAAACAATTGTGGAATAATTTATAGGTACAGAAAATTGTTTTTTACCCTAATTTTGTTTTTTATTAACCTAATTTATTTTGCTGTTTATATCGTCACAACGTATACCAGAAATAGTGCCTATTGATTTACGATCGAACATTAGCATTGCAAAACTTGAAATACACTCTTCCTGTGACCGAGTGTACTTAATTCTTACATCGAAATTCCGTTACATAAAACATTTATTCCCGTTTCTATTTTCGAATTTGACACTTTGAAATTTTATTGAGACAGAAATTGACGAGGTGTTTGCGCATTTATTTTTAAAGACAACCTTTTCGAGAGCTATTTCAAGCCGTCATCCAAATCGTTACGGAAAAATATTTAAGAAATTTCCCATTGGCAAAGCGGTTTAAATAGGTAGAAAATAAACCGAGCACGAAACAAGAGAAAAAAAGGTGGGAAATAAATAAAACAAAAAAATAAGTTGTAACAAGAAAGGGGAGAATCAAATAATAACTCAAAAATAAGTTAAAACTAGCTCCAATGAACGAACCAACGAAAGAACAAAAACAGACAGAAAAAAAAATAATAATAATCATAAATGTTCCGCCTACTTGATTGTATTAATTTTGACGAAAAATTCATAATCTCCGACCCCAAAAAATACCCACATACCAATTGGGAATAGAAACGACCAATAATCATAAATCACGCCCACTATCTTGGATGGGCCATTTTAAATTTATAATAGCCGATACTAAAAATCCCCAGTTACCTTATCATAATCATAAATCTCGTCTGGCATCTTGTTTATTTCACACGTTTCTTATCAATCATGTATTTCACAGGATTCTTATCAGTCGATGGGACTTACAAATTTCACACGTTCCTTATCGATCATCATGACCTTTTGTTACTTGTTTATTTCACATATCTCTTTTTAATTGTTATAAACCTTCATTACTTGTTTATTTCCCAAGTTCCTTATGAAGCACTGAAAATTGGTCACCTGTTTTTGTCAAAAAATAACTTTGACGTAAACATATTTATTAATTCCCCCTCACTTGTTTGTTCCACGCGTTTCTTATCAATCGTTGTGGCCTTAATCACATGTTTATTTCCCATGGTTCTAATCAGTCGATGGCGCGTATAAATTTCACAAATTCCTTATTGATCGTCGTGACCTTTTGTCATTTATTTATTTCATACGATTCTTATCAATCATCACTTGTTTCTTTTACAAGTTCCTTATCAAAATCTGTGATTTAATTACTTGTTTTTGCGAGAAAAATGACTTTTACGTAAACATGTTTATTAATTTCTACATCACTTGTTTATTTCCTTAGTTCTTTATCAAGCTCTGTGATTTGATCACTTGTTGTTTTTGCGAATTCCCATTTGTTTACTTTCCAAGAATCTTATCAGTCGATGGGACGTATAAATTTCACACGTTCCTTATCGATCCTCGTAACTTTTGTCATTTGTTTATTTCATACGTTTCTTGTTAATCATCACTTCTCTATTTTCCAAGTTCCTTATCAAACGCTGTGATTTGATCATTTGTTTTTGCGAGAAAAATAACTTTAACGTAAACATGCTTATTAATTCCCACTCACTTGTTTATTCCACACGTTTCTTATCAATGGTTATGACCTGAATCAAAAAAATTCTTTACTTAACTATTCGTCAGTTATATATTATAGCGGGAAAATAAAAAGTATGGTTCTTTGCCCAACTAAAGATGAAATAGAGTGTTGGTAATGTTGGCTGTTGTATTGAAAATTATTATTAGCAAAGCAAAAATTATGGTAGTTATGATACTTCTGTATATTTTCATCCTTTATATGATAAAATTTTGAAAAGTACTATGATGGTTTTTATATGTAATTATTCTACGTCACATTTTAAATATAGCGTCGTTTCTCGCATTTAATTTGGTTCATTAATAAGCTAAGGTCCTTTTAGCGTTCCTTCTCAGCATGATTTTTTTATATGTAATTATTTTGGCTGACATGTGAAATACATTGCCGTTTCTCACATTTAAAACAGACCAATAACAACGAAGATACGAATATAAATTTCACATGTTCCTTATTGATCGTCTTCACGTTTTGTTTATTTTTACGTTTCTTATCAATCAGAGTTCTTTATCGATCACAGTGGTCTATTGTTACTTGTTTATTTCACACATTTCTTATCAATCGTTGTGACCTTAATCACTTGTTTAGGTACCAAGATTCTAAGCGACGTAAATATTTCACACGTTCCTTATCGGTAATTGTAACATTCGTCACTTGTTTTAGTGTTATTTTTCAATATATTTTGTCACTAGAGTGTTCAGCACTACAAAATTTAGTCGGCAGTTAAAGCATTAAGGCAATGACAGAGTGAAATTCTAATTCACTCCCTTCATAAACCCCAAATTGAATAAAAGCAAGTAAGTTTGCGTTTGCAGTTTGGCAGCAACGAAGCGAGTTAGAACTAAAAGCCATATAGCTGCAATTTTAACGACAAACTGCAAAAACCAATGCAGCTGGAAGCGCTTGCAGTTGTGCGGTATAATAGGAGTTCATAATAATTATTAGTTTGTGGTATTTCATGTCCGTTCAGGTTTTGACCTTTTCTCTTTCGCGTCCGCAGCCAGTGAATCACTTCATCAGTCTCTAATGGGTTTAGTACGTTGCAAAGTTTTGAGGCAAATTTATTAAACCAGAAAATTATATTAAAAAAATTCCATGAGATAGAGAAAGGCTTTTCTTTCCAAGTGTCAAAAAATCATTAACAAAATAATAAAAAGCCCATTAGATCCGAGTTGAGATAGTGTGGGAAAAGGACACTCGAAAAATTTCTCGGCAACGGCATTCGGCGTGCTCAAAGTGTTTCAATATGGCAGTGATAAATGGGGGGACAGTGCGACTGGGGGGCTCTTATCCGAGAACAGCGCCGATTTTAAACGAGCGCAGATTACGGTTATGACGTCATAAAAAGTTTTTCGCGTCGTACTCGTCTTCAACAACTGAAATAAAAGAAAGTTGCACTTCTTACTTTGGGCTTGTTTGTCACGGTAATGTCTTTCGTTGAACATTGACGTAGGAAGGGAAATCGGGAAATAGAGACATAAAATTAATTAAATTTTTGACTCTTACCTACTATTTTAATTATTAGATTTAAAAAAATCTCACACTTCTTATTGTATTAAATCTGGTATAATTTTTATTGTTAGTAATGAAATACCTTGTTTTAAAATAATTACATTTGATAACTTTTGCATTATTTATAGTAAGCAAATAAATAGTATTTTTTGGTAAAGTTACTGCGCATGATTGATTTTTGTTATGAGATACATGTAAGTGTTCTATTGTCATTGCTACTGCGCATGATTTTTGCTTGCGTTTTTTATTTTGTGTCAGGTCTTCTCCGGCGTTTAGTACTACGAGTAGTGACAAGTCGTCTAAAAATGCCAGGCTCTTTACCCCCTCTACCATCCTTAGTTATAGCGTTTCACCCAAGAGTGGTTTTGTAGGTATCGGCGTATGAGATTTCGCAATCCTCTTGCTTTCCAGCTCCCTCATTATAATCGTCCATGACTCCATATTGGACGCGTTTTTAACGTCGACCGTTATAAGTACCAGCCACCTCCCCTTGTCTTTTGCGACTATTCTCTTTACTGTATCCATTGCGTGGATGGTGTTCCTCCCCTTCCGGAACCCAAATTGGTTTTCCGCGATCCCTTATCCCCTCATACATTTTGTTCATTGCGTTTAACAGACATATTGGTCAATAGGCTACCAGATCATCAACCGTCGTTCTTACTTTCGTATTAATATCAGTTTAACGTTCTTCTACATTTCTGTGTATTCCTGCTTCCTTAGTAGTTTTTTTGTCATTTTCAGAAGCCTCCTACTTTATTTATTTCCTTCGACAGAACACCATCCGGGCCTGGCGCCTTTCCGGTTCTTAATCTTTTAACCCTGCCAGGGCTATCCGTATCTCTTCCATTATAACGAGTGAATGTCTTCCGTCCTTACCTCCTCCGCTGCGAAACCTCTTTCTTCACTTTGTGGAAATAGCCTTTCCATCCATTATCTCTTTTGCTATAACCTAATCTAACAGAAAGCGGCCTGAGCTGAATAGTTACTTCACAGTGGTGAATTCCGTTGACTTACTAATAATACATTTTCATTCAGAGAACATTTTTCTATATCTAATCCGGATAAATAAGAGAATGTGGCCTGAGCTGAGTAATAACTTCACAGATCTGCCATCTGTCGACATACCAATAACATATTTTTGTTCATCTGTTGACGTACTAATAAAATATTATGGTTCAGAGGATATTTTTGTAGAGCTACCGTCCGTCCACGTACTAATAAGATTTATTTTCCTTCAGAGGGCACATAAATAACAGAAAGCGGCCTGAGCTGAGTAGTTAATTCACAAGGCTTTTTTCCTTCATCCTAACCTAACCTAAACTCTATCCTGATCGTAAATTTGAGTTTGCTGTTGTACGTGGCACCCATTAAATGAATATTATTTCTTCACTGATTAACTAGTACTACCTTAGATAAAAAATGATCATGTCCATTTCTGTACTTAGTAAATCCAACATTAAAATCTAAAACTACTTAAATAAGAAACTGGATTGTAAGAATTTACACTTTAATAATTATATTAATTATACTAAATCAAGTTGTTGTTTGGAAAGCTAAAGGCGTATTAGCAGCCTTCCGGCGCAGGTTATAAATCCACTATAAATTTTCCATAAAGGAAAACAGTCTGACGTTTTAAAATCAAGTCGGCGGCATGCGAAAACTCTCTTGGCTGCAGATGCGGCTGGGCTTTCTTAACGCCGAAAAGTCTAACAATTAATACTTCTTGATTTAATTTTCGGAATTTTCAAACCGACTGACAAGTGGAAATTTAACAGGAACGGATTTAATTGAAATTTTACCTCTATAAAAATATCTACGAGTAGTTACGTCACATGGATGCCATCCGTCGACGAATTAATAAAATATTTTCATTTAGAGGACATTTTTCTATATATAACAGGGATTATTAACAGAAAGCTGCCTGAGCTGAGTAGTCACTTCACAATGCTGCCATTAATCGACGTACTAATAAAATATTTTTGTTCAGGTGACATTTTTCTATATGTAACCGGGTTACTAATAGAAAGCGGCTTGAGCTGAGTAGTTATTTCATAGGGCTGCGATCTGTCGACGTATTAATAAAATATTTTCGTTTACATGACATTTTTCTATATGTAACCGGGATAATGAATAGAAAGCGGCCTGAGCTTAGTAGTTACTTCACAGGGCTATTGTCCGTCGACGTACTAATAGGACATTTTTTTTCATATAACTTTTTTTATACATATAACCGGGATACTTGATAGAAAGTGTTATAAGCTGAGTAATTATTCCAAATGATGATAATGAATTATATTTCTCTGCTGATGTGATATCACTATTGTCTCGTTCTTTTACATAAATATTCTTTCTTAAGTTATGTAGGTATTTAGATATGATGTTAATTATTAGTTTCTACCATTTTTATTAATTCAAAATTTATATAAAATTTAATGCAAGCCCGGCTCTGAATAAGTGCCGGAAATTATAACAACGTCTCGGATAAGTTTTCTGGGATTTTCCGACGCCTCGCTTAGTTGGCCGCTGGGTGAAGAGATTTCAATTGTTAATTAATACTGGTTTATTTTAATTATATAGGATGTTACAATTAACGGCATTTCTGTTTCAATAACCCCAAGCGAAACTTAAATTTTGTTTCGTATATGTTTTTGTTTTTTCGTGTATGAAAAAGCATGTCAGGAATAACAAAAATGTTAATGTAAATTTTTATCGTGTTGCAAACTGGATGTCGACCATATTGGATTTATATTTTTAAAAATCAAAAAATAACTCTATTGTAATCGACCAGTTACCAATTACACCCTGTATCCTAGCAAATGTTAAGCAAGCATGTAAATAAAAAATAAATTATAAGGCTCCTGTGACGACGATGTAACAAAAGATTCAACAATAGAGAGGAAACATGATGGAAAGCCTTAGCGTTTAATGGCTACCACCGCGCGACAATAGCTTCCCTTCCAATCTCTCCTTTATGAATCCCCCAACTTTTATGTCCTCCCCCATTCTCCCAAGAGGGTGTCACTTACCTGAGAGATCCGATATAGGCTTTTTTGGGCTTATCAAATTAGCAGGGTGTTGCTTCTTATGAAAATTTGATTATCTAACGAAATTATGTCGATGGAGAAGTGATGAGTACGGGAGAAAGAAAATATTGTTATTAAAGAAAATTATTTTTTATTATTTCTAATAATTGATTATTATTTTATAAGTTAATCTTCTTTTAGTTTATTTAATAATGTTTACATGCTTTTATATACTGGGTATTTTTATATATTTTTTTTAATTTCCAGATATGATTTAATTATCTATTTATTACAATAGTTTATATACAATTATATTTATAAAAAATTATGTTCTTATATTTATATTGTCTGTTAGAGAGCCGGATTCAATAACTGGATAACTTTCTAAAGGATGATTAAAATGGACCAAGAGAGAGTAGAAGGAAAGCGGTCTGAGCTGAGTAGCTACTTCACAGGGCTATCCGTCGACGTACTAATAGGATATTTTTTTTCAGAAGACTTTTTTTTCTTGTAACCGGGACAATCGACAGAAAGGGGCCGGATTTGAGTAGTTACATTACAGAGCTGCTATTCGTCGACGTAAGATATTACATAAACCTATTATGTTTATATATAATCGGGATAATCGACAGATAGAAGCCTGAGTTGAGAAGTACCTTCTGTTATCCGTCAACGTGGTACTAAAAAGCTATTCTTTTTCTCAAATGAGGTTTTGTAAAAAACTGGGATAATTGAAAGAAAGCAGCCTGAGCTGAGTAGTTATTTCGCAGAACTGGCATCTATCGACGCATTAATAAGGTATTGTATTTTAGATTAATGTTTTATAGTTACATATAATTGAGATAATCGACAGAAAGGCATCTGAGCTGAATAATTACTTTACAGGACTGCCATCCGTCGAATATTTGATTTCAAATAATTTTTTTATAAATCCCCAAGGTTATCCATTTCTCAAATATGGTCCAAAGTTTCAGGTAATAAAGCACACTTGACTTTGTGATTTATTACCTGTAATATTTATATATAATTGAGATAACTGACAAAAAGCGGCCTGAGCTGAGTAATTACTTCATAAAACTGCTATCCGTTGACGTACTAATTAGATATTTTCTTTTAGAGGACTTTTTTATGTATTATCGGGATAATTAATAGAAAGCTGCCTGAGCTGAGTAGTTACTTCACAGAACTAACAAATTTTTATATTTATGTAATAGGGATAAAAGATAAAAAGCGGCCTGGGCTGAGTAGTTACCGTACGTCGACGACGAGTAATAACTGCTACATTGAAGCCCACCACCTGATAAAAATCTCGAAAAATAATCCAAGGAATTCCCTAAACACTTCGTCTCATTGTTGGATTTTGTCAGGCTGGGCCATTTTTATTGTTAATTAATTTACTGTTTATTGTTACTAATTGCATCTTAACTCAGTTTAAGTTTTGTCGATTCTTGCTGATGTTTACGCAAATAGAAGACAACACGCCGCAGACTCTCTATCTCGATTTTAGGCGAAAATCTTTCAGCGCGAATATTCCCAGCGGTGTCACGTGGTTTTCTTGAGCCGACACGCCGAATGCATTAATCTTGTTGCGGCGAAAATTTACTCACTAAACATCTCAATTTGTCACGCTTACAGCCATTTTGGGGATTTATATTAAATACGGAATTATCCCGTGACGCTTTCGAAGGTATCCTACCGGCTGCGCCATGTGTGTAAAGACTCCATTAATATTTCATTATTTAGAGGCGAATTTGTGGAGATAAATTCTTACCGACATCGACCAAATATGCTTTTGGGTTATTCACCAACAGGGCGGTATAAAAAAATTATTTTCTTTAGCAAAAAAATTTTAGAATTATGTATGTAGATTATAAATTAATATTTATTGTGTAGTGTATATAATGTATTATTTATTAAATTGCTAAAAATTTAATACATTTATAATATTTTCTACCATATACAGGGTGTGACATTCAGAATCTAACCTAACCTCTAACTCATACTTATAAAAATAAAAGTTTTTCTTTCTTTATTTCTCCCCATTGATTAATATCGTCAGGAATGACATGACACAAATACACATTAAACTTTGCTTTGCCAAATTTCAGGGACACCGAATAACTAATGATCGAGCAAAAGGTTTCGGCTTTCGGACAACAGTCATTCGTTCCCTTTTTGTTAAGAAAAGGTACAAGGTAATTTATTTTTCGACGTTAGAGCGATGCCGGTCACTTTTTGTTCAATAGAAATAGGGCGCCAGCTATCAGTATGCATCCGTAAATCAGACACAGTGATTTGTTGAAGTGCTTCAAACTACTTATTTAAAACGATATTTTATTTCCGTCATGTAGGACGTATTAAATGATTAAATATCTTTCTAAATTAATATTTTCACACCTTAATTATAAAACAATAGAAATTATCTCGAAATATATCCCTAACAAAATACATCCCTACTTGTTTTATAATCTCACAAGTTCCATTAATCATCGTGTCCGTAATTGAAATGAACATTCACTAGTTATGCATCGGGCCTTTTGTTTTATTGTTGCGGCAACAAAGACGTAACTAAATCACCAGTAATCGCCCACCCGAACAATATTCATTTTCATTTCGTTCTCATCTTTGCCAGTCGTATTCTCTCCGATGTTTCGTACTAATTCCGGTTTACAGTGTCCGTTAAATTTAATCGCTAAATGTTAAGTTGCTTCGATATGTTCCGAATTATAACAGACATTAATTTTATTTTTTACAAACATGCCATTATGTTTTATTATTCAATACTTACCTGCGAGTCTTACATAAAGTACGTTTAAAATACTTGCCATGATGAAAATCTAATATCTTTATCTTATTGGTAATAAAAAGCGAGACCGGCTAAACAATAAGCGCATTAATTTATAATTATTTGAACCTCATCCAATCAAGTTGCGATTTTCTTATTTTAAGCTCAATACAAATTATATTATGAATTAAAAATTGCATTATTCGACTTTGTTTGCAGCGCCCATAATTTCTGTAAATTATCGATCTTTGAAATAGCTCTGATCTATAAAAAGAAATAAAATATAAATAAATTTGGTTTAAAATTGATGAATTAATGTTATAATTTAATTTCAAATCCAAAATAGAAAACTTTAAAATTAAATTCGATTTATTTCTTTAGTCTTACCAGTGCTGCGTTATAAAGTAGATTTTCTGAAAACTCGGCGTTTCCCTTTATTATTTGAATGATATACTTGTTGTTTGGGCTTTTTCAGTCGTTTTCCCTGAAGTAGAAAAAACGTCTCGAGAGGCCACCCGAGAGAAAAACCCTCCATTCGATGCCGTCGAGGCTCTATTGACTTTTTTATGGTTTATGCCTAAAAGCGCCAAATGGATATATTCGATTTGCATGTGTCATTTTGGGATTACGTGAAAAAATGGGATTATCGTAGGAGATGACGTGAAAAGTTGTTTTATTGTCCTTTAAAAAAAATAGAAAGTCATCTAAAACTTTGATATAAATTTGTTTTTCTATTATTTTAATGTAATATTTTTAATTTGTATTCGTTTGAATTTAAACAATTAATGCAACTTCTAAAACATGACTAACAAAATATACTAATTTATATAACACAAAATTCTACTAACTCATGTCCATCCTTTTGTTTTATTTATATTCATTTCGCTTAACCTGGAACGTTCAAGTCGATGGATTTCTCGTGCGCTATTCGTGATTTACCAAGGTGTGGCGTACACAGGGCTGGCCTCGTTCCTAATTACATTGTCCCCTTCATAAGATTGTTATTCTAACCATTATGTTATAGCGATATCTGCAGGTCTCTCTGTTACGGCACCAGGATTTGGAATGGATCTAGCAGTCGATGATCTTCAAGTCTGAACTGCGAGTATTAAGACAGTATACAAGTATGTCGATGTAACTGAATCGAAAGATGGTTTCCAACATACTTTTCACAACCCTCCAATTCGATCCATCGGCTCCACGGGCTAATTATAGGGATGCCAAGTTCCTCAGGCCATCATTAAATTCCTCGATTCTACAAAATCTTTCCAAAGGTCATGATAGGTTATCTAATCATGCAACCACGTTATTGTTACCAAATGGTTGATCATCTTTGAGTTAAAAGACTTTTCCCACCAATGGATTTTGCTCCCTTAGTTTTTGAAACTTCTTGACGAACATCTGCACATTCTAAGATCTACGTAATGAATCAAGGAAAACTCTACTGGTATTCCAAATAGGTCTCATGGTTCCTCACTGGTCGTGTCGCTCTGCACTTTCTGCTCATTCGAGTACAGTTCCATTAATTGCTCAACGGTCATCTCGTCATCAGGTGGTTGGATGCTGCGAACTTGGACTTGGTTAACTTCGCTGTCATGGCTTCCTGCATAAAGGGCTAGTCTATTGAAATGTACTATTTTTAATTTTCCTGAAGGAAGTTTGTTAATTTTATAAACGACACCGTTGACCTTGGTTAAAAGCTTGTAAGAACCTTTCCAATTTGGGTGAATATAGACCACGACATTTCGGGTTATACAGCCAAACAAGATTACCGAATTGTAATTCTCCATCTTCGGCTTTGACCTTATATGCTTCCTTCATCCCAGCAGTGGCATTTTCGATATTTGTCTCGTTGATTGATATTGTTTATTCTTTAGCGTAACTTGCTGACATATGGCATAATCTCCTCCTGCGGTATCTTCTCCTAGGTGACACCCAAATTTCAGATCACATGATATTCATAGCTCTCGTCCCATAATAATGCTGGCAGGGTCAAAGCTTTTTGGTTCGAGAAGTCATAAGCTTGAGCTCATTTACTAAAGAAGTCCATCACCACCACAATGTACTTATTGCCTTGACATCTGCTTGGCAATTTACCCAGTAGACTGGATTTCTCCATTTCCCTACGGTTTTCGTAACACCAAGATGTCCTTCAGTTGTACCACTATATATTTCCCACAATAATTCCATTCTCCTACTTCGAAGCACTACAATCTGTTTCCTGTCCTCCTCTCCCTCTGGAGTTTTCAGCATGCCCTTCAGAATTTCGTCGTCTAGTATAAGAGAGTTCCATTGAGGCCAGTACGACTTCATGGTGGGTGAATATCAAGAAATTTACTGCCACGTAGGTTTTCATCCTTCCACAGTTCCGGATCTAATTTTTGTTCCTTTTCGATCTATCCAGATTGCCAGCGGTAATCTATTGCAGTAGTACTACAAAGAACGACCTTTTTTTAATATTCTCGCTGACAATATTAGCAGTCATCAGGACATGGTTTCTTTGATCAGACATCAGCATTCTTGTGGTTAGTCCCGGCACGTTGTTCCGACAAAGAAGTCGATGCTTCCCTACTCTCCCTGTAAGGATTTCGTATATGTCCTACTTTCCCGTACTTCCGACATCTTAATTGTCTTTTTCTGTAAGGATTTCTTATACTATCTTCCTTACAGTCGCTCTATCGTTTCCAGGTTTTTGCAAACTTGGTCTCCACATATTTTTCTGCACGAGTCAGTGTATCCACTAATTGAGTCGGACGAACTATTATCAATGTTTGTCTTGTTGCTTGACTGCTAACGATTGTATCACGTTTTCTTTTGTTGTTGGATATGCAAGGAAACGCAGATGGGCAATATCAGCTTGAAACTCTTGTAGTGACTCATTAGATTTTTTGTCGCGATTCTTTAATTGGTGGTAAGCGTACTCTCCAAATACCTCAGTTCTAAATGTTTGCACTAGTCGTTCGGAGCCTTCTTGATCCAATGTATTTAGCGTTTACAAAATATCTGTAGCATCTCCTCTTAAAGCAAGAGTTAATGCTATTATCTTTTCTTCCTCAGACCATCCGTTTACCTTTGCTGCTGCCTCGAATTGGCCCCGAGAATTAGTCCATGTCGATTTTCCATCGAATTGTGGAGAGATTTCTTTCTGTTACCTCTAAGAAAATTTTTGAATCTGATCCTTCAGCATTGACCTCTTGGCCCAAATGGTTTGTACTTTCGGTTCTTGATGGAGATCATGCCATTTGCATTGGGGCAACCTGTTTTTTTATTTTGTTGTTTTTATCATTCACTGTCTTCTTTAAGTCATCTATTTGTGTTTCCACATTTTTTCTTCCAATATTTGTGTTTTCTAATAACTTATCTTCTAAATTTTCCTTTCATGCTTTAGAATTTTCGAATAGTTATTTTCTAAACTTTCTTGTTAAATAATATCATCGGTACTAACCATAATAATGACAAACTGTTTATCATCAACTGGTGATGATGCTAACATAGTTAGCGAAACGTGCGTAGAGTGGTAAAAAAGTGTATTTTTGTTAGTAATGACGATATTCCTCAACATTGTTGAAAATTAAATGTTAAAAATTCCAAATTCAAGTTCTAAACTTTCCTTTAATTCTTTAGAATTTTCTAATAATTTATGTGATCCCTTATCTTCTAAGCTTTTTGACTTTTCTTATCTTCTAAACGTTTTAAATTATCTTTCATTTTTGTCGACTTTTTTGATAATTTTTTTAACAGTACGTTCATGTCATCAATCAAATGAGTATCGGGATCACAGTAAACAGTAGTTGTGACCACGCCAACTTATGTAAAACTTATAATAAAATATATTATGATTAGTATCTTGTTTAACTAATAATAATAAATAATCAGTTTACAGATCTGTTTCTGCCAGCTTCTTTTTTAAATCCACTACTTTCAGTTAATTTAATTAATTTATTTTTCATGTTAAAGTTAACAAAAATAAAACTTGACATCTGACACCACTGTAATATTTTTGTACTTTGGGTTCGTTTGAATTTAAACACTCCATCGGATTATAACTAATTCATTTAAGTAATATAATTTATGATTTATATCAAACACGACTAACCAAATATACTAATTTATATTTACATACAATATTCAACTAACTCTTGTCCGTCCTTTCGGATTATTTATATTCATTTTGATTAATGTAGAACGTTTACGTCGCCGTTTCCAGAATAGTCGGTAGATTTTTCGTATAGTCGATGGATTTCTCGTGCACTATTCATGAGTCAGAAAGCTTTGATGTAGACAGAACCGAGCTCGTTACTCGTTACAATAATAAAAATTATGAATTATAATAATCATACAATGTAATTCCCAAAAAAAAGATGAATTATAAATGCAATTAGTAATATTTAATGCTTTTCACACATATTTATTTCATACGTTCTGAACGATTTATGAATATTAGTATTCATAACTGTTGAAAGAACACTAGACTGCGAGCGTTATTAAATAAATTCTTGGATTTTCTCGAAGGACCAAACATCTTAGGTAGAAGTTAAACCAATATGAATGTTTAAATGAAAACAGTATTTGAAATAGGAATGTAATTTTTATTCCATATTTTCCAAGTACGAACATGAACAGAAAAATCATAAAGCTGCACATTAATTTAAATTATAAAACCGAAACATAAATATTTAAATAGTACTCATCACTTCACTCACTGTAAAAATTATTTACATTTTTTTCTTGTTATGAAAACTCAGAAAACTTTTTGGGTGCAGTTAATTACGCACCATTTTACTTAGTTGAAGAAACTTTTTTGCTCTAGTGAATGCGACTGCATCTGTTCACAGTTGGGATGCGAGAGGTTGATTGTGCTCTGAGTTCTAACGGAGAGTAAGGTTGGTGGTTTTTTATTGGTAGGAGATATGTGACGTGGTACGTACATGGCCTTGAATTCAGAATCTTAGTGGGAAGAAAACATATCTATATTTTTTGTCTCTTATAATAATGGGATAATGTGAGAGAAAGATAAGCTTGCATAGCAACAGTCGCTTATATATTTTGTTTTTGTTAACTGTATATTGCAAGTAGATAGAAAAAGGTCTGAGGGAAAGACGGAATATATTGTGTTGATTTTAAATCTATTTTTAGATTTTAAAATATTAAAATATACAATAATAGACATTAGTATGAACTGAAAGATTAATATTATTAATTTTAAAAGAAATATGAATTATTTTTTATTTTCTGGATAATATTCCAGTGAAATTTATCCACGTTCCTTTTTAGTCATTTTGGCTTCCATTACAATATGCTTTACTTGCACGTTCCTTGTATCCTCCGTCACTGTATGTATCACTCTTTATCGGTTAATTTCGAAAATAGCCATTATTGACAGCTTATTAACAGCTCATTGATATATTCATGACCAAAAATCTTGCGTCAAGATCTAGTCTATGGCTCATAGTCCGAAAACTGGAAAACTCGGATCATTTCCCGGAATTTTTCAAGTTTTACAGCTGTTGATAGCGTTTTAACGGTTGTAATGAACAATTTAATGTCTAAAGAATTGGGGTTTTTTTTAGTAAATTTTGTAATAGTTTATTTAATTAATCAGTTTACAATAACACTTTTTTTATTAATAGTCATAACTAAAACTGATACTTCTTTTATCTCCATTTTTATTGCAACCATCTCTACAAAATAAAAGAGCTCTTTCATATTTGGAAAACAGCTGTTCAAAAATATATTCCTAGTTTTCCGTCAATGTTTGTTTACTCCGAGATAAACCTTGAATGCAGCATTGACCAAAACTGAAATAAAAGCCTGGGACTAAAGAAGTCGGAATGATAAAGAAGGAATATTTACACGGTTTGGTAATGACAAATATAGATCTAAAACCCAACTAAATTTTTTTAATGGATTACAGTTTACGAACAATATCAAATCCTTTGAGCAGGAGTGCACGAAAATGGTGGTTGAAGCATGATTTTTGCTTACCCATCTAATGTACAGGATGTCCTAAACGCGATATCGTTTGTTCCAGTAAAAGTGAGTCAATAATAACGAAGTTAGACGATAGTGCTCTTTTGTCTTTGCCGTTGCTATTGCGTTGGTTTTCGTTTAATTTTCAATATAAATAATATATTATCGAAATTAAAATTGTCGCGGCCTCTCTCTTTCTCTGATTATCATATCCTGACTACAAAAGTGGCCTACACCATCTACTCACAGCTAATATAGCAACTTCTTCCAATTATGAATATCTTTCTGCCGATATAAATTACAGTCAATTGTTTCCTTTTTGTAATACAATTTTTATTCGCATTTATGTTTCCCTCGATTCCTACTTCTTTGTGCCAAAAGGGCGATCTCATGTTGGTAATGCACCCTACACGTCGCTCGTATGTTATCGCAGATTACTTTTTTGTTTCAATTTAAAACAAACGAACGCCATACGTCCTACTTCCCCTGTTAGCCTTGATGTATCATTCCGAGAGTAAACAGTATAAATAAGAAATTTTGTTTTGTCTCTATCGTGTTGCCGTTGCGAGCTTAACTCTGAGATTTGATGCAACGTGTGCCAAGAATGCGAGAGGTCATTAGAGATTTATGTGAGAAGAGTAAGGTTAGATTCTCACGAGAGGCGTTTTTATAATGAAATACCGATCTGTCGATTCAACGGATATGAGTAGATTTTATATTTATACAACATTATGAGGGAACATTCGCAAGCTGCGCATGCGCAGAATAAGGTAAAAAAGGAAATTAAGATAGGGTCAGCTAGTTGTGGAGTAGAAACTCTACAATGCTGTCACATGATTTAAAAAATGCATCCTAATAATAATTCAATTAAATATAATGACCATTATGTTTATTTACTGTATAGAATTTAATTTCCATAACCACAGTAAAGGGTGTTTTCGCACCCCATCAGGGCTAAATATTTATATACTAGTTTAAAATATTCGAAAATAAGTGTAGCGCTAAACAATAAGATTGTCATTGATGACAGAAAAAGACGTAAAAAACATTTATTAGTCAGGATTTATTTTACAGCTAGTGTTTTTGTAAATAAAAAATCATTTTACTCTTAAATACGTCACGTTATATCCCTAACTTATTCTAATACGTCACGTCCATACTATTTAGAACGTGGTATGAACCGACATATTTTAGTATTAGTGTTTTTTTATCAAGCAGTTTGCAATAACGACCTGTCTTTTGGTATGTCTCTGAATATTTTCAATTATTTTTTTATTCATTAGTAGATCAAGTATGCCGGTACTAGTACAGGTATAGAGAAATCAGTGTGTTAGAGGGAAAGATGGTGTGATAATGATGTATTAGAGAGAGAGAGAACGGGATGTAGGCAGCTGGCGACGAGCAGCCGGCATTTTGTTAACGGTAGTCGATTTATAGAATTTGCGCTCTCACCATTTTTTTACAAAATATAAAAATTTGTTTTTCTCTAAAATGAATATGGCAAGAGAAAAACTGATCTATTTTCTTTAATCTACATCTATTGGACTATCTATCTGCTAATTTTAGTTAAAATTTTATTACTGATAAATTTTTGAAAAATTTGAAGAAGTTGCGCTCTCACCATTTAAAAAATATACAAAAATTTTTTTTTCACCAAAATTAATAGAGCCAGAGAATAACTCATCTATTTTCATTAATCTATACCGATTGGACTATCTGTCTGTTAATTTTCGTTAAAATTTGACTTTGAAAAAATTTATTTTTATTAGAAACTAGGAAAGCTAGAGAAAAATTAATATATTTTCTTTAATATACACCCATTGTACTTTCTTCCTGCTAAGTTTCAATAAAGTCCGATAAATGACACATTTTTAAAAAATTAGAAGAACTTGCATATGGAGATGATGAAAGAAGAATGGCAACAATCTATTACTGGAATAACTATGCAAATAACTAATATGGTTGAAGCATTTAGAATCTAATATAGATAAGAAAATTAATGATAAGATTAGTATGGTAAGTGAGCAGAAGAGTAAAAGGAGTAAAAAATAATGTTTAAGAATAATAGGAGGGAATCAGGATAATACGCTCAAGTTTGATGGAAATATTAAGTGTTTGCATCCTAAAGTTTTTCTTGAAAGATTAAAAAACAAGTCTAAAAATATTTTCAGTTATTTTTGTTCCAATTAGTAGTAGATGTATGCCGGTACGAGTACAGATATAGAGAAATCAGTGTGTTAGAAGGAGATGCTTAAAAAGAATGACACTCAAGTCTCAGCTCCCTCTACCAGATCTCTTAATACAAAACTCCTAAATCGACTAGCCTACTGGTGTAGCAATTGGAGGGTCACTCTGAATCCCCAAAAAACCCAACTAATCCTATTCAAACATCCTTCCCTCTCTCGAAAATCCAGCCAAGACCCCAGAAACATCAACCTTAGACTCTGGGGAGAGAGGCTCGTCCCTATGGATGACGTTACCTACTTGGGAGTATGCTTCACGCGTACTCTCAACTGGGAGACCGAAGTTCAAATGACTCTTTACAGGTGTATCCCTAGGACACTGCTACACACCTACAAAACCTACATCCGTCCCATATTGGATTACAGAGCTCTAAACTTCTCCACACTCCCTACTTGTCTCCTGCACGCCATTACGGCAACTGAGAGGAGGATCCTTATAAAAACGTCCTACCTTCCCTTTCACTTCCCTTCGAATCAAATATACCAACATACTAATATTCCAACAATCATCTCCAGGCCCAAGAAACTACGAAGCGGATTTGTCAGGAGAAGACTGGACGATTCCAGCATCCACGCCAAAGAAAGTCTAAGGATCAAATGGACAGTTGATAGGAATAGCAGAACAATCCCTAAAAAACCGAAAAGAAAATTCACACAACCCAACCTCAGGATCCATAGTGAAGCAAGAGTAGACATAGACCTCCCGGATGAGCTCCTAGATCCAATGGAGGAAGCCCCTCTAAATATCCAATGAGCTCGACCGCCACTGACACCACTCGTCACACCGCTCTGAGCCTTCCATCCCGTGTAAGTATCAACATCAAATATCTTAAGTTAATTACATTTTTCAGTTTCAGATCAACAGAACACACTGTATCCCTGAAAAGGAGATTCAATCTCCTACAGCAGGGTACAAGGAAACACCAAACAAAAAGGACAAATTACTGAGGAAGGTTTAGTTGGTATGCCCCTGAGTCTACTTGGAGAGCGATCAGAGTCCAACATTACCCCCCACGCATTGAACCAGCGTGGGGTGTAGTTAAAAAAAAGCTTAAAAAGAGAGAGAGAGAACGGAATGTGGGCAGCTGGCTGTAGTCTATTTATATAATCCTGAAAAGGAGATTCAATCTCCTACAGCAGGGTACAAGGAAACACCAAACAAAAAGGACAAATTAGGAGGGTTTAGTTGGTATGCCCCTGAGTCTGCTTGGAGAGCGATCAGAGTCCAACACTACCCCAACGCATTGAACCAGCGTGGGGTGTAGTTAAAAAAAAAGCTTAAAAAGAGAGAGAGAGAGAACGGAATGTGGGCAGCTGGCTATAGTCTATTTATATAATCCTGAAAAGGAAATTCAATCTCCTACAGCAGGGTAAAAGGAAACACCAAACAAAAAGGACAAATTAGGAGGGTTTAGTTGGTATGCCCCTGACTCTGCTTGCAGAGCGATCAGAGTCCAACACTACCCCCCACGCATTGGAACCAGCGTGGGGTGTAGTTAAAAAAAAAGTTTTAAAATAGAGAGAGAGAGAGAACGGAATGTGGGCAGCTGGCTGTAGTCTATTTATATAATGCGCCGTTGCCATTTCAACAATATATTATTTAAGTATGTAACATGTACAGATGCCATTGGCACGTCTCTATTTAAAAAATACGTCATTGTCATTTCTTGAAATTTCTGAAACTACAAAAACTGAACTTAAAAATGATTTAATTATATTACACAGAAATGTTAATTTTTCTTAAATCTTTTTCCTAACAACGTAAAAATTCTCGTCACTTTGTTCACCATCAATTCAGGAAAACTCAGTAAATATCACACGCTTTCATACAAATTAGGTAGAGTAATACTACACGCCGGTTTTCTTTGAACAATTTTGCACTTTGGACTTTCATAGAGGTCTATCTGGTTATAGTCATGAGCTGTAATTAGAATTTATCAGATTTCAGTTCAAATTTTATTTAAAAATAGGACAGTTAATGAATTACTTGTATTTTATCATAATATACAAATTAGAGACCGTTTTGAATAAATTTAAGCTACGGATAATTGTAACTAAATATATTTAGATTGTAATTAAAAATGATGACCTAAAAAAGATATTAATTGTAAAATAAATAGATTATTAATGGCCTGTTTTTATAAATAATTTAAATAAAAACTGTTTCAAAGTAATTTTATTCTTTATATCGTTTAGCCATAATTACAACATAATTTCATATTATTGATTCGTAATCAATAGCAAAGCTCATTATTTATTTATATTTCGAATAAAAATCAATAAAACTGTAATGTAGATAATAACTTTAGTCACGTTATAAATTGAAATATTTTTACATTTTTATATAGTGAAAATAAAAGACACGTAGATGATAAAAAAATTAATGTTTGTTTCTTATTACCATTCTAGCAACAAATACACAGGAAAAGTAAAACCTAACCAGTAAAGAATTTGTTGATACTATAACGGTTTCTATAGTTTTTATTTCTTCACTGCCGCTGCCCGTAGCAAGTGACCTCCATACTTTTAAATCGCCAGAGACGAAGGTGCCAAAAGAATCCATGACGACGTAAGAGATTTACAGAAAACTTTTTTTTGATGGATACAGTAGAAGATTCACTCTATATTGATAATATATTTTCGTTTTTTCATTTGCTACTTTTTATGTATAAAGTAAGGTTATAAAAAGTGTTTTACAGTAAAAATAAAGTAATCATGGATTTTTTTTTTCATCTACAATACCTTTAATGTCCTTTTACCGATTGACTAAATTGTGCCTTTGGCATATGTAGGGTATAAGAAAAACAAATACTTCACCGTATCCACTCGTCTGAATCAAATTTACCCTCTCAATGTATATTCCAGTAATCATTTCCACCCCTCTTTTTTATACAGGGTAAATCAATAGTATTAGGAAAAAAATTATGAACGATAAAACAAAGAGCAAAGAAATATATTTCGAGGTTGTGACTAACCTTTCGGAGCAGTTACAGTTTCGGAAGCAACCCTTTAAAATGGTTAAAATTACCTCCTGGAAGAATAATTTTTCCCGTTGTTACTCCGGAACCAGGGTTACCGTTTTCAGTAGATTTACTACTAAATTAGTAGATTTTTAAGAAAAATAAGGGTGTTTAGTAGAATTGATAATTTTAGTAGATTCACTATGAACGATGTGGTCTAGTGGTAGAGTGTAGACGTTCCATATGAAAGTTCCAGGTTCGAATCCTGATATATATTTTTTTACGAAAAAAATGTTCACTCTTTTCTCTCAAATGCTGTTAATTTTTTTGTCTGAAATTTTTTCTCTTTTCACTTTGTCACTTTTTTCTGAAAATACCTCCTTTTTTATAAAATAACCCCCTTTTCTCAAAGTTATCCCTTATTTTCTCATTTTTGTCATATTTTTCCTCTTCCTTTAAAATTTCCCCTCTTTTCTCTCAACTATTGTCACTTTTTTGTCTCAAATTTCCCCTCTTTTTTCTCAATTTTTGTCATCCTGAAATTACCGTTTTTTCTAAAATTACCCCATTTTTTTCAAAATTACCCCTTATGTTTTTATTTTTGTTATTATTTCTCAAATTTCCCCTCTCCCTCCAAAATTTTCCCTGTTTTCTTTCGAATTTTCTAACTTTTATGTCTTAAATTTCCGCTCTTTTCTTTCAAATTTTGGCACTTTTTTTCTTGAAATTACCTCCTCTTTTTTTTTTCTAAAACCACTTTTTTTACGAAAAATTCACTTTTTTGAGTAATTATTTTTTCCCCTCCCTTTCCCCCTTTCCACTCAATTGGTAATGATAGAAAGGGAGAGGGAGAAAATTGGAAATAAAAAGTTGGTTCAAATATTTACATATAAAAAATTGGGGAAAAAGTTTGAAACTAAAAAAGTAGGGGGAAAAAAGACTGCGGCGAAAAGTAAAAAAAAAGTAGAGGAAAAATTGGTAAAAAAAAAGTTTCAAATTTTGAATTATAAAAAATTAGTGAAAAAGTGGAAAAAGGTTTTTCACACAAAGAAATAGGAAATTAGTAAAAAAATGTAGGAAAAAAAGTGGAAAAAAGTAAGGGAAAGGGTGGAATTAAAAATTAGGAAAAAGTGGAAGAGTGTAGGAGAAAAATGAAAAAAATAGGGAAAGAAGTGAAAAAAAGTTTAAAGGAGAAAAAGTGGAACAAAAAAATAACTAAAAGATGTATGAGAAAAAGTGGAAAAAGTAGGGAAAAGTATAGAATAAAAAAATAGGGGAAAGGATAGAATAAAAAAGTAGGGGAAAGGATAGAATAAAAAAGTAAGGGAAAAGTGAAAAAAATAGGGGAAGAAATGGAAAAAGTTTTAAGGGAAAAAAGTGAAACAAAGAAATTGGTGAAAAATGTGCGAGAAAAAGTCTGAAAAAGTAGAGGTAAGGGTAGAATAAAAAGTAGGGGAAAAGTGAAAAAAATAGGGAAAGTGGAAAATTTTGAAGGAGAAAAAGTGGAACACAAAAAAATTATTTAAAAAGTAGGGGAAAGAGGGTGGAGGAATAATGGGAAAAAAGTTGGAAACATACAAAAAGTAGTGAAAAAACAGGAGAAAAAATGAGTTAGGAAAAAGAGGAAAAAAAATTTGAAACTAAAAATTACTAAAAAATGTAGGAGTAAAAGTGTAAAAAAATGTCCAAGACAAAAAAATGGGGGGAAAAAATTGAAAAAAAAATGAAATATAAAAAATGGTAAAAAAGTATAGGAAAAAAGGATGGTGGAAAAATTGCGGAAAAAAATTGGAGAAAAAATGAGTCGGGGGAAAAGTGGAAAAAAGTTTGAAATATAAAAAAAATAGTGAAAAAGTAGGGGGAAATGTGAAAAAAAATGGGGAAAGAAGTGGAAAAAAAGTTTTAAGGGAAAAAGGGGAACAAAAAAGTTTGTCACAAAGAAATTAGGAAAGAATGTAGGAGAAAAAGTGGAAAAAAGTAGTATAAAGAGTGGAATAAAAAAATAGGGGAGAAAGTGAAAAAAATAGGGGAAAATAATAAACAATAGAGAACGAAGTGGAGAAAAATTTTAAGGGGAAAGGGAAAGTTATATTTTCTTTTTTGTTTAATACACAGGTTAGATTTAGATAGTCAAGACTTCTTTTAATAAAATAAATATAAATAGTGTTATATTTTCTTTTCTTTAAACACAGGTTAGATTTAGATAGTTAATAGATTTTGGTAGTTTATTATCTACATGTTGGTAGAATACGGTTTATAGAAAACGTTAACACTGTCCAGAACGATACCAGTGCTCTACCGACAACCCTGTCCAGTTGCTTTGATCTCACCTGCTAAGGGAGTAAAAACTTTCCTCAAACGCTTCGAAAGTGTCTCCGGAAAAGAAACATGAACTAGGAGTTCTAATGCTAAGAAAATAGAAAGGGAAAGTCGTTAATATTTTCATCTCGGTTTCAAGTCCCAGCGGTACTAATCCCAGTAGGGTAAGTATATGCTCATATAAAGCGGAAAAGTAGCATGTTGGCAACGACCTATATTTATTTTGACTTATAAAACGGTATGCTATATGTTTCCCACATATTTTCCATTATATTGTTTTCCGTCAAAACTTCCAACATACTTGAAATGCATTAGCTTAAAAGGAATGATTTTGTGAGTACATAATTTGTCATATGCCAGAAGGAAAGATGGAATAAAACAAAACGCCAATACATACAGGGTGACCTATAATTTTTTTGACATGTAGTTATTCTAAAACAATAACTAGAGTAAAATTTTAATCAAATGATCAAAAAAAAAAAACTCGATTCCTGAATTTCTATTTTCTCGATTGTTACTGTCTTAGCAACGCGATTACAAACTACTATTCCGGTAAAATATTAATATTACAATTGGTTTCCAGGTGAATGACACACGAATTATTTAATAATTCAAATGCCGATTTATTTATTATTTGTGTTGGCAGCACCAAACCAGATCGATTTCTACTCAGACGTATGTTTCCGATTATTGGGGATGAGGGGTCAAATTATATAGGGTTATTGTAAATTATGTTATTACAAGTTTAATAACCATGAATTTTAATTGTTTCTAATACATGTAAATTCCGGAAAATAATTTTCAAATCACGTTAGATTTACTTCATATGAATAATCAGGTATACAACAAATATTTTGGTTTTTAGAAGCTAGAGTTTTAATTGTTAAATATAACATCTGAAACATCTTCTCCGTTAGACATTTATTCCAAATCATCTCGACGTAGCAACATATTAATTTTTTCTCTAAAGACTAGATCGGAGAAAGCAGACAGAGCGGAAGACCAGAACAAACCTATCTGGAATATCTGAAGACAAGAGCAAAGAGATCTGACAGAGCCACCCGGTATATCTCCAGTTAAAAATTTACAATATAAGAAATTTAAATAAAATAATGAACCCTATATTGGTCTGATATTCCTTAAAGTGGATATCTAATATTACAATGTCATTAAAATATATGTATCGATTTTTTAAGCTCTAATACAAATATATGCATTTAGCAAGAAACAGTCAGTAGAAGGGCGTGTTTAAGTCTTAATAGAGTGACGTGTCCTTGTAATAATTGAAGTTATTAGTAGTAGTTTAATATTCGATCAATAAATAAAAGTTTTTAAATTAATATTTTAAGTAAAAATAAATTAGAGGTAGGGAATAGAATGGATGTATTATTAATTATACTAATAAGTCGATAAAAACTTGGAACAAATGTAAAGGGAAAATGGATCAATACAAAAATTAAGACGTAGTTGTTTCGTGCGTTCAAATACTTGAAATAATTCAATAAACAAATCTATTAAGAATATAAAACCGATACTTGAAAATACAAAAAGAAAATAAATTGGTAGAGGTAAAAATTACCCTCCCCAACAGATGACGCTGAAGTATAAATAGAAGGGTCTTCAGATACTTCTATTCACTCTGTTTAATTGCTCTGTCAGATCTCTATGCTCTGGTCTTCAGATACTCCAGTTGCTCTAGTCTTCCGCTCTGTCTGCTTTCTCTGATCTAGTCTTTAGAGAAAAAATTAATATGTTGCTACGTCGAGATGATTTGGAAGAAATGTCTAACGGAGATGTATAAGATGTTATATTTATTGGTATGATTTAAATACAGTTGTTGATCGATTAAGATTCATTATCAAAACAAATGAAGTAATAAAAGAAATCGAATCTATTTTTAATAGATTATGACAAGATGATGTAATTAAATAAGCAGATATAACAGTAATAATAATTTCGATAAACCTACTTCGATGCAGTTTGACTCTAAGAAAACATTCTAGTCCGAAAAAACTAAACTAAAACTTTGACCCTTAGGAAAAACATTCTAATCGGAAAACACTGAATTGGAACTTTGACTCATTGGGAAAATATTCTAATCCGAAAAGAAGATTTTTTTATATATAACCTGAGCTGAGTTGTTACTTCACAGGGCTGGCATCCATCGACGTATTAATAGGATATTGTATTTTAGAAAAACATTATATAATTATATATAATTGAGATAATCGTCAGAAAAAGACTTAAGCTGAGAAATCACTTTACAGGACTGCCATCCATCGACGTACTAATACTGTATTATTTTTTAGAGGAACTTTTTTTATATAAAATCAAGATAATCGGTAAAAAGCGGCCTGAGCTGAGTAATTACTTCACAGAGCTGCCATCCAACGACGTACTTATACTGTATTATTTTTTACTTCATCCTGTTCAGTAAATCTACTTATCATATACCTATTTTCGGCCGGAAAATAGGACACTACAGTATCAGATACCGTAATGTGTTGCCTAGTTACCTTGCTTTGAATTTAGAAACAATGACTTTTTATATTCAAAATTTCTTAACTATTTGACATTGACAAGCAAATAGCGATCATACGTAAATATGAAAAGCAATGGTTCAATTGAAATTAAGGTAATGTCATGTCAAACTGGTAACTATTTTTTTTAATTTTAATCAGCACATAAAGGCAGAATGAAGTAAAATATCATACGATACACATCCGTTAGGTGATATTACAGTACTCGTTCATATTCCGGACTTGGCTACCGTAAAGAACTCGTACTGTAATAAGTCACCTACCGGAATTGTAACGTAAAATACTATTGGAGGACCTTCTTTTATATAAAATCTGGATAATCGATCGAAAGCGGCCTGAGCTGAGTAATTACTTCATGGGGCTTTGATCCGTCGACGTACTAATATTACATATAACCGGAAAAATCGACAGAAAGCAGCCTGGTCTACTTAGTTACATCACAGTGTTGCCATCCATTGACATACTAATACTGTATTATTTTTCAGAGGATCCTTTTGATATCTTATCGGGATAATCGATACAAATCGGCCTGAGCTGAGTAATTACTTTACAGGACTGCCATCCGTCGACGTACTAATACTGTATTATTTATCAGAGGACCTTTTTTATATAAAATTTGGATAATAGATAGAAAGCGGCCTGAGCTGAGTGGTTACTTCACAAGATTTTCATCCGTTGACATACTAATACTATATATAACCGGGATAATTGACAGAAAGCAGCCTTAACTGTGTAGTTACTTCACAGGATTGCTATCCGTCGACGTACTAATATTGTTTTATTTTTATATAAACCGGTTTTTATATAAAATCGGAATAATCGGTAGAAAGCGGCCTGAGCTGAGCAATAACTTCATAGAGTTGCCATGCGTCGACGTACTAATACTGTATTATTTTTCAGAGGACCTTTTAGAGTTTTCGAAAAAAAAGGGTTTTTTTCCATCCGTGCGTCTGTTGACCTTAGTCAACTCGATAACGGTTAGAGCAATAGAGCAAGTAGTCCTCCCTTCGGGACGTTAAGGAATTTATTTATTTTATTCAATAAGAGTAAAAGTTAAATTCAGATTCATTTTTGTTGAATAAATTTTTCCAGAGTTAACAATGACATCCTGTTTACCTCTTTATTGACACAAAAAAATGTAAGAATTAATGAAACACGTCTTTTATAAGTTTTGTTGACAAAAAATAGTAATTTATTTCCAACTTTTCCCATTTAATACCGCCCTGTGCTCTGCCAGTCCGCAAACGACGAACATTTTTTGACAAAACCCCAATAACTTTGTGCTCCATAAGTTTTCTACACTACCGTTAATAATATTTATTCGTGTTTTCTGCGCTTCTTTTCTTATAAAAGAACCGCGAAGTTTTTGGCAAATATGTCAAAAAGTATGGGTTAAAAAGATTCTTAAAGAGGAAAAATTTCCAAAAAAAAATTGTTGACTCACAGAACTTCATCTCAATTATTAAAAAACTTTTAATCTGTTGAAAATTGGGTCGAGCGGTGGTGGAAAAACGAATGTTTTTTTTATAGTACTGAATATTTTTCTTTAATATCTAGTTAATGTAATCTAAAAATTTTTCCTAACTATATTTTAATTAGTGTTGCACAATCCTTTAAGCCGCTTCAAGAGCGGGTCGAACTCAAAAATGACGACTTACTTTGGATTTTAATTGCTGAAGTAGTTTAAAACCAATTTTTCTGTATATATTAAACATTCTATACTACTACGATACTAGTTTAAGAATTTGTTTTTACTGTCGTATCTAAAATTATTTAATGTCGATATTCGATTTTTTTTCTTGTTAATAGAAAACATTCACCTTCTGCATTCCATTATATCCATTGACTATTACTAAAACCAATAATACTATTGTGAATAAAAATGAGGACAAATGACAATATATCGTGACCAAATCGAAACTATTAGAAAATGGTCGCCGTATTGACGATTAATCAAATTTTCATTGTTACTTCGAAGCGAATGCATTAAATAAGTTGTTATTTCGAAGAAAATCGAACGCTGCATGGGCGCAATCGTGCAGATATTTAATAATTTAAATTGGCTTTCGTGCGTCCAAGAAAATTTTAATAATATTCTTCGGTTTTTTATTGCCGGGGTGGAAAACCGAATCCCAAAGTCACGTTAAAAGGGGGTCAGACAAAATAAAAAAAAAACTGATAACCGTAGTTTCTGTATGTTCATCCCCGGTATATTTTTTTTGGGCCACGTACTGCCAACTAAATAAAAAAAATTGTAAGGGGAATTAAAGAAAGCATGAAAACAAGATTTAAAAAAATTACTTCTGATTTTATGTTTCAATATTCCAAAGCTCTCGCAATGATTAAAAGAAAACTTTACAATTTTACGAATAATGCTGTAAAAAGGAAAATTTCTGTCGGTCTTACACAATTTCTCCCCGTTTTGTGCAGCCCAAACCCAAAAACAAACAATAACCACTATTCACAATTGTCACCAGGCAGTTTGTCTGCCAAAACAAAAGTCGTTTGCGAAACAGTGCAGCCAACATAACGAACCCGTCGCTGCTGGTTTAATTAAGACGCTTAGAGTATAGGGCTTTGAGGGATCCGACGGGGGGTGGAAAATGCATCGTAAATTCGGTTTCTTACCCGTAAATCCCTCTCGGTCGGTCGAACAGACATTTTCTACGTTTCTTGATGGATGAAATGGGACCTTCGTGTGATAAGTTTTTTATGAAAGGTAACGTTGTTTCTTTTAACTTTTTGTCAATTTCATACAGTCGCCATGGTTTAAATAAAATTTCCAACACACTGTATTGTTACATTATCTTCTCTTTGATGTTATGATTTTGGAGTAGGTATATTATTATAAATTGATTTTTTTTTTTCAGTAAAATGTTTATGTAACTTTATAGGCTAAAGTTACGTAAAAACATGCAATGTATAAAAGGTTATTAAATAGAATACAAATTTAATACCTAATTTACGTAATACCCCATATTATTTACTCTATATTTTAATACAAAACTTTAATCCCAAATGCGTGCTTAAAGCGAATTATCCCCACGCTAATATGTCCTAAGCGAATGGAATCTGAAATTTAGAGGTAAATAGGCCAGAGAAAAATTTAAGTACCTAAAATTTGCGAACTTAAAAAAAAAACAAAAAAAAAACTTTTACATTTGATTAAGCAAAATATTAAAATTTTTTCGGATATAAACAATAATTGAATTTTGTGTCGGTAAATCTCAAGCAAATTGGTATCTTGAGACTACTCTAATAATCTAAGAGAAATTTTCCCCGGACAATCCTTTCAGAATAATCGATAGAAAGCGGCCTGAGCCGAAGAATTTCACAGGGCGACGATATAATAGGCATTATTTTATATATCGGGATAATCTAGAGAAAGCGGTCTGAGCTGAAGTAATTTACAGAACTGCCGTTCGTCAGCAATATAATAGGCAATATTATAAAAGGCAGTGGAGCAAATGTAACAGGAAAATTTCCCGTGAAAATACAGACACGGTCAATGATCTTTATCAAAGAGACACAGGAATATAAAAGTGTCCTAAAAATAGTGAACTCCCTCGAACTCCACACGAATCTATAAATGCATGGATTTGGGAAAAAAATTCCTGCGATCTGCAAGATTATAATTGTATATTAAAAGTGAGATGACACAAAAAAAACCCGAACTTCTGCTGAGCAAAGAAGTGTTCTAAGTAAATCAACGTCCGCAAGAATTTTAGTAGTGCCATTGAGAATATTCTTAGCCAATTCGTCTTCTTGTGAAGATTTAGTCTGAAATTATTCGAGCAGTACTTCTAGTCATTCTCCTTCCGAAGACAGTAAGTGAATAATCGTTTAGAAAACGATAAACTTCTAAATATAAATGTTCAACATCTTACAATTATGTTGTGGATCTTTACGTTTTTCAACCCCAATCTTAATGGAAATTGTATGTAACTTGATCAATAGAAAGCGGCCTGGGCTGAAGCATTTTGTATATTTGAATTGGGAATTTGGAACATCTAAGCACTAACCAAAATTATACATTTTTATCACTCTACGTACGTTTCGATAAACATATCATCATCATAGTTAGCGAAACGTACGTACAGTGATAAAAAACTGTAGTTTTGCTTAGTGGTGACGATACTCTTCAACATTATTTTATATATCGGGATAATCTAACGTCTGTCAACAATATAATAGGCAGTACTTTTTACATATCGGGAGAAACGAAAAAAAGCGGCCTGAGCTAAAGCATTTCACGGGGCTGCCGTCTATTAACAATATAATAGGTAATATTTTATATATACCGGAATAATCTGGAGAAAGCGGCCTGAGCTGATGTATTTCACATAACTGCCGTCTATCAACAATATAATAGGCAACACTTTATATATACCGGAATAATCGAGAGAAAGTGGACTGAGCTGAAGTATTTCACAGCGCTACCGTCTGTTAGTAATCTAATAGGCAATATTTTATATATACCGGGATAACAAAGATAAAGCGGCCTGAGATAAAGTACTTTACAGAGCTGTTGTTTGTCAATTATATAATGCAATATTTTATATATACCGTTATAATCGAGAGAAAGCGACCCGAGCTAAAGTATTTCATAGGGTTGCCATCTGTCAACAATGTAATGGGCAATATTTTATATATACCTGATATCCTAGAGAAAGCGGCCTGAGCTTAATTATTTCACAACGCTACCATCTGCCAACCATAGATTAGGCAATGTTTTATATATATCGGAATAATCGAGAGAGAGAGGGAGAAAGAGAGCTGCCTGAGCTGAAATAATTTACAAGCCTGCTTTATGTGAACAATTAAATAGGCAATATTTCGTACATACTGTTATAATCGAGAGAAAGCGGCCTGATTTGATACATTTCACATTTCTGCATAGAGATGGGAATTAATTGGAATAGCACGATCAAGGAGTCTGAATTAATAAAAAATTTTGAATCGAAAAAAATATATAAATCTAATTAAATTTATAAATATCATCATTTTAGTCGTATCAGTTAACTTGATTATAATTATTGCCAGAAGAAAAATTCGATTTGGCGAACAAGCAAAAAATCGTAGTAGGTCAGCAAAAACTCACAAAGAGAACACTGAAAATCTCGACGGGCTGTGGAAACTTGATCCTCCGTTCGTTCTGGGTAGCCATGATTGATGCCCAGGGACCTAATTATGCGGAAAACTACCCTTCACTCGGTTTCATTGTGCATTATTACAGTAACAAAATGATCTATTGGGATTGAATATTCAGGATAATATAGAAAAACATGAAACCACAAAAATTTTAACAATCATATGTTTTTTTTTTATTTTTATTAAAATTAACTTTAAGACTAATAATAATATAAATAAAACTTGTAAAATACCTTTTTTATACATTTTGTGTATTTATATTCTGACATTGATATTTTTACAAGTTTGTTCTATATACAAAATTTTGTAAATCTTGTTTTTTTTTTACAAATTTGTATTCTATAGTATTTTATATGTGATTTTAAAAAAGTTGTGTACTTGAATCTGACACAGAAACTTTTACACATTTGCCCTATATTTTAGATTTTAAAAAGACAATACACGTTTAGATAATACGTAATTGGAAATTTCGATTGACTTATTAGGAGACAACGAATTGGCAAAGATAAGTGCCAAAAATATTTATTTATATAATATATTTTTAGCAATATAAATATTAATTTGTCTGTCATTTTGTCTTTTCCAAACACTAATTATTGTTTTTATTAAATAGACAGGTTCGACATTTTTCTTATTTTTTTATTTTAACTTTAATCGAGAGATTTTGTCATTTAAAAACGATCACAAAAAAAATTCAGCCTAAAATATTAATATTTACGTCCGCTGTAAGCATTTTAAAATCAAGGAGGCTGGAAAACGTACCTGTGCGCAAGACTAGACCGTGTGACGTCAGTAGTCATGAACGCTTCGTCCCTGGCCCGCTGCTGCGCTGTATTCATGATACACACATATCGCACATATTATATTATTATATTTTAGTCACGCAGCGAAATCACTCTGTATCTATATTGGTCAAAATACAGTAATTTATAGAGCAGTTTACTTTTTTAACTATAGCATTCTATTTTTATATATTTTTGTGTTCCACTATGCACAAACTTAAACTTTTCTAATTGTTTTAAATCTCAAATTAAATTTGCAAATCTCGTTTTATTTAATTACCGGCCGTTCAGCGTTAAGGTCCTTTTAATTGGTTTCGTTCTAATTAACCAATAATTTAACTTTCAACGTTTTAATACGCGCAGTTTTAGCGCCCAGTAAATATCCAATAAAGGGCCTAATTTCATTTGAAAGGACTTTTATGGCCAACCGATTCTTGAAAATTACCTTTTAGTTGATAGTTTTCTCGGCTAATCGGGCGAGAAAGAACTCGTGTTATAGGCTAATTATTCCTGATTAGCATCTAGTAGAAATACGATTCGAAAAAGGAGAAATTTAACTCGATTTACATTTAAAACGGGAATTTTATATTAATTATACTTAATACTACAAAAATAGTGTTTATCGAATTTTAATTTAAAATCTACGCCACTTTATAAAGTTACAACACCGCACATGTAAAATAGACGTATAATTTCTTCATTCTGTGATATAAATGTGTAACAAAAAAGAGTTACTTATATTTATATAAGAAATAATTTAAAAAAATATATTAAGAACGTATCTTGTCATACTAAAAAACTTCAAATACTCGCACTATCCTTGCAGAAAATATTTAAGCATATCTAATTTTCTCTAACCGCTAATCCAGTGCTACCATCTTTTAATAATATAATAGTCAATATTTTACATATAACGGGATAATCAAGAGAAAGCGGCCTGAGCTGAAGCGACGATATACCAGCCATTATTTTATATATATATCGAGATAATCTAACATCTGTCAACAATATAATAGGCAATACTTTTTACATATTGGGAGAATCGAAAAAAAAAGCGTCCTGAGATAAAGCATTTCACAGAGCTGTCGTCTATCAATAATATAATAATTAATATTTTATATATACCAGGATAATCGGGAGAAAGCGGTCTGAGCTGATGTATTTCATATGACTGCCGTCCATCAATAATATAGTAGGCAATATTGTATATATACGGAGATAATCGTGAGAAAGTTGACTGAGCTGAAGTATTTCACATGACTACCGTCTATCAACAATATGATACTCAATATTTTATAAATACAGGAATAATCTAGAGAAAGCAGTCTAAGCTGTATTTCTGTATCGACACGCCAATCAAATAACACGAACAAGTAACCACAATCAACGAAAATTAAAGTTTTAAAGAAATAATTTAAAAAAAATATTAATAACGTATCTTGTCATACTACAAAACTTCAAACACTCGCAAACTCTCCTTGTGGAAAATTCTCAAGCATGTCTAATTATCTCTAACCGCTAATCCAGATCCCGCCATGTGGCATGGTCTCGGGAGAGAACTCAAAACTGAGAAGTTGCGGAGCTGTGAAGTTGTCCTGAATAATTTCCAGCGGGATTCGCGGGAGTTTATGCCCGAAATATGAAGAACGGAGAACGGAAAAGGACTTACTCTATTATTAGTTTTTTTATTTTAATTAAATTATATACCTTAATTTTAATAGACTAATGTATAAGGTACGTGATAATTAATACAATAATATTTAAATTGTGAGAATGTTTATGTAAATTTTCCCTAGACACAAAAATTTGCAGGAATAAATTCGTAGACAATTGACAGTCCAGAAACAATTTTTGGCAGGGTGCCAACTGTCTAACTGTCAACTAAAAACTACAAAACATTCCAAATATATATCTACATTAACATCCACCAAAATACCTAAACTAGAAATCGACCATAGATTGCATTTTATAGGTCCACCTCGAATGCCCTTAATTAATGAAAACTGTTAATCATAAGTAAGAAAAACTGATAATAAATTCTAGATTACTACCCAGTATTTTACATATACCATTATAATCGAGTGGAAGCAGCCTGAGCTAAAGTATTTTACAAAGCTTCTGTCTTTCAACAATATAGTAGGCAATATTTTTTTAATGCCGGGATAATCGAGAGAAAGCGGCCTGAGCTGAAGTGTTTCTTATAGACAGAAAAGCAACATTTATTTGAAATAAATTCAAGACCAATTCACAGGTGTGCGAATACAGAGTTAAACTTGAATTAAGAATAAATTTAAATAAAACCAGACTCATCTGTCTGTGATGACTCACTTTGTATAAATCTTAAATCTGCCGAATAAGCTATCTGAATTTTATGAATTTCTCTGAAGTAACTCTGACGGACAAAATACCAAGAGACCGATTTACTAAGAAAACACCCAATCATTTTTAATATAAAAACACCCTTGGGTCACACATACGTACACGTATATAACCAAACTTAGCCATGATTCCGGTGTAATCTCGCGTAAACCCCGCCTAAGTTTCCTGGCTGTCGCCTCCATTTTGAAGATATGGCAGTTGGAGCGGTGTTATCGTGTAAGGACACGAGACAATCCACTCATCCTTGGATAATAAATAAGAAAGGAGATCCCGGCCGGCTTTGGTCCCTTTTTTTAGGTCTATAGCGATAGATAGCCTCGAGGATTTTTGGAAACGTTTGTTACCGAAAGAGGCCAGTCGCGACTCGTCAGTTTCATAAATTATAAATATCTTAATCTTATTTATTATCGAATATTTTAATATTCATAAGTTTTTTATCTTATTTACTAGTTTATTACAAATTTTATGTTACTCCTTTACCAAATTAAATAAACAGAACGAATATTTTATTCAGGGGCACATACTGCATATTCGATAAAAAATTGTATAATCAACAACAACCAATGGCAAAGCGCTATTCTGGAAAGCGGCTGACATAGCTACCGGGGTTTTTTATATTTTACGTCAAGTATTATGACTGTCTCTTGTTTTACATTGCCACCCCTGACCATATTTTTTGGACAAAATTCATGTTGAAAGAAATAATTTGCATTAGGTCAAAATTTCTGCCCACTGGGTACGCCAATGAGATTTTTTTGACAAGAGTCATTCTACTGTATCGAATATGTGTATACTAAAGCTTACCATAAGCTGCAAACGGTTTATTTGAAGAATCAAGTCCTGTGATTATATAATTTTTTGTCGAATATGCAGTATGTGCCCCAAGAAAAAAATTATATATAATTATTTCGAAACTGCTTATTTGAAACAAATAAAAAAAACTTTTATAAAAGTAATAAAGCCTTTTGTCAGCTCCAAACCTTTAACGCATATTTCACTTCAAATAACTGTAAAACAACCCTAATTATCTATTTGCTCTGACCAAACAAATCGCCCTTTTGCGGTTACCAAACAATATTCCTCCAACAAAGTAGGCTGTAGTATTTAGGCTTTACGTCTGGACCGTAGTCTCGAATAAATCGTATATTTAGTAATTTGGCGGTAGTAGAGGCCGTCTGCGGTCTTGCGGAGGGTATAGGGGAGATAGAGGGAAACGACACAGGGTGAGTTAATAAGCAAACCAAGCTGTTAATCTAGAAACACTGTGCAAACGGTCTTAGTATGATTAAGTTACTCACTCGATGGAAAAGGGAATTACAGAAAGTGTATGTGCACCTGATGTCGAATATACAGGGTAGATAGAAAAATTTTGCATTTATATATATCATGTTTATTTTTTTATTAAAAATAGAGTTTTAACAGCTTTGAACTGTTTATTTAAAGAAACTTTAACGACTTCCAATACAGTCGTGAAATGCTGTGAAACAATTTAATATGAAAAATCCGAATCGAAGGACCATGGTCCATATTTTATTCTTGTTATATAAATTTTTTTAGTTGACATTTATTTTTTATTACTGTCCTATTTTATAAGATACGCCGCTTTCATTAATTCCTGTCTCTACCGACATAATACGCGGTAAGCGTTTAACTTCAACAACAACAAAAATACATAAACACCCTCATAATTTCAAAAAAAAACCTCATATATCTTGTAGGTGCGTCGTTTTTGAAAAAATATATATCCAAACAACAATTTTAATAGTCCAACCTATTGTGTGTAGACCGCAAGGTCCATTGTGGCTAAAGCCCTCTAGGACCGCAAGGTCATTATCTCGATCTCTCGGTGTCCTTTTTCAGAAAATTTATAATACGTGCCGGTAGAATTGGAAAACCACTTCACAAGGATTCTTTGTGTGGGTGAATTCATTGATTTACGTTTACTTATTTTAATAGCGTCATTATTTTTTTCAAATCGATGTCAGTCAATTATTCCAATTTTACTTTAATGTAACGCACTAGAAATAACAAGAACTAAAGGTAAAAATTACTTGCTTTAGTATTTTCCTCAAGCTAATAAAAACATCACAAAAAAAATTAGAAAAAGAAGAAATAGAAATAGAATCTATTTAAAGAAAAATTGATATACCAGATATAGAAAAATTATTGTTTGTGATTTTACGTTTTAATACATTTACCATTTTCTTTATTTTTTTTTTAATCCGACAGGCACAGCGTTTATATCCAGTAAAAAACCGACGGGGAAAACTCCGATTTCCACATGGAAAAGTAGGACAATACACATGTCGTTTTGTTAATTTTCCAGGGAGAATCTTGCTGATTAAATTTCGTATGCTTGCAAAAAAGTAAGTGTAATATTACTGTTTACAGGAGTAAGACAAAATTAAAATGGCTACGAAATAACTATGCAAAATCTGACATAATTTGTGAGTAGAATAGTAATGACAGTTCTGGCACACTCCTTATGGAAAATAAACATGAGAAATCGCTAAGGTTCCCTCTGTTAATTTTTTTCACACTCAAGGACACTGTCGGTTCTATACCACATCATCTGGATCTGTTAAAATCTGTTTAAGACCTGTTAAAAGCTGTTCAAAGCTGTTCGAGACTTGTTGAAAGCTGTTCAATGTGGTGCACGGTAGTGCCCTTGAGTGTGACAAAAATTAACAGAATTTCTCATGTTATTTTCCATAATGAATGTGCCAGAACTGTCGTTTCTATTCTACTCGTGTGTAAATTATTATTAGAAGCAATAAAACGTCAAGAATCGTCAATGCAGTATCGATTAATCCTGTAACGGATTTAAGCCATTTTGTCATGTATTCAATTATAATAAAGGCTATTGTTAGTCCGTTCAAATTTGGACTATAACTATTATCTAATACCATCAAAATTAATATCCTATCAATATGTGCGTAATTACTTATATGTTGACAATTCGCTTGGATATATTGGGTGGCTTATAGAGAATTTAAATAGAACTCAGTTAAAGGGACCAAATTAACAAAATCTAATATACAAACAAGACAAGAAGGCGGATTTTAGAGCCCAAACGAGTTTCCAAAAAAAAAATCATGTGAAGTGAAAAAACCAAAAATAGCTCCTAGAAATAGGAGTTAATAGAAAAATAAAAAACAAAGGAAACAGGACCCGATTAAAGAAAAACCAACGAAAACTGGGAAGAACGAGAAAAGAAAGAAAGTAAATTTATTGTATCAAGTAGTGATGGAAATGGAAACAGGAGTAACACAAATCCAAAACAGAAGACCAAGAAGGCAAAATAAAAGAAATGGAAGTATAAAATATAACAGACAATTGATAGGAAAGCTGAAAAACTAGACAAGAAGTGGAAAATATTCCTGCAGCAGATAAAATACTACTAACGATCACTCTATAGAACTCACAACTATGAGGTAGAAGAGAAGTAACAATAGGAATAAAACTTCAATCAAAGACGGGAGATGGTTATTGAAGACTGCCTAGAGGAACACCCAGATGAAAAATGTTACACTTAAAGGTCAGCAGAGGACAGATCCAGATACTGGAAACTTTCCTAAAAGAGGACTAAACCCAATTAAAACTACACAGCTAAGAAACAGACATGGAAAAAAATAACTGCTACTTGTTAATAGAAGTAGAAGAAGACGACGAAGACAAAAACAAGACCTAGTGCATATGAGAATCATGATCCAATTCTACAGATGCTAAGGATTCCACTGCAGACAGTCAACATGTGTAAGAACAAAGAGCTAAACGCTTGCTAAAAAGAGCTAAATACGCTTATTACAACAGACCAAAATTGCAGAAACCGGAAACTGCAACCACTAATGATGTGTCCAAGGTAAATACAAGGTACTAGAATAATACAATGGTAAGAATTGCCATGGAGAAGAAATTTCGCTGGGAGGAATTGTCATGGCAAAAAATTGTCGCTCGGAGATTTGTCACTGGGAAGAATTGTCGATGAAAAGGATTATGGCTGGGAAGAATTGTTGCTGGGAAGAATTTTCACTAGAAAGAATTGCTATGGTATACAACTGAAGATAGGAAAAATTGTCATGGGAAATAATTGCCATTGGAAAGAATTGGCGCTAGGAAGAATTGTCGCTGGCAAGAATTATCGCTAGGAAGAATTGTCATGGCAAACAATTGTCATGGCGAACAATTGTCACTGGGAAGAATTGTTGCTTTAAAGAATTATCACATAGAAGAAATGTCATAGGAAAGAATTGTGGCTAGGAATATTAGTTGCTAAAACGAACTGTCATGGTAAATAGTGTGGGAAGAACTGTCATGGTGAAGAATTGTCGCTGGGAAGAATTGTGGCTTTAAAGAGTTGTCGCATAAAACAATTGTCATAGGAAAGAAATATCGCTGAGAAGAATTGTCATTGAGAAGAATTATCGCTAGAAAGAATTTTAATAATAAACCATGGTCGCTGGGAAGAATTATCGTGGGGACTTAACAAAAAATTGTCTATTTACCAGAATCCAGAACCAGAACCACCCTGGGCTGAGTAGATATTTTGAGTGATAATAAAATTAAAATTAATTTACCGGTTACACTCTAGAGCAAATTTTATTTTTGGGAGCTATAGTCTCTTTTGTCGCTGGGAAGAATTATCACGAAAAAATTGAAAATTTGTCAAATTGTCGTGATTGTCATGGGGAATAATTATCGCTGGGAAGAATTATTGCTAGAAAGAATTGTCATGGTAAACAATTGTCATTGGGAAGAAATATCATAAAGAAAAATTATCGTTCTCAAGAATTATCATGAAAAAGAATTATCGCTGGGAAGAATAGTCGCTAGAAAGAATTATCATGGTAAATAAATAATTATCGCTCGGAAGAAATGTCACAGGGAAGAATTGTGACTGGGAAAAATTATGGTTGGGAAGAATTGTGGCTGGGAATGTCGCATTGAAGAATTGTGGCTGACAAAAATTGTCGCTGAGAAGATTCGTCTGTGGGAGAATTGTCGTTTGAAAGAATTATAATATTAAACAATTATTGTTGGGAAGAGCTGTCAAGGTGAAGAATTGTGGCTGGAAAAAATTTTCGCTAGGAAGAATTATCTCTAGAAAGAATTGCAATGGTAAACAATTGTCACTGGGATGAATTGTCGCTCAGAAAAAATGTCATTGGAAAGAATTCACCCTGGGAATAATTGTCGATGGGAAAAATTGTTGCTGCGAAGAAATATTGATAGGAAAAATTGTCATGGTGAAGAATAACCGCTAGGAAGAATTGTCATGGAGTAGAATTAACGCTAAGAAGAGTTGCTATTGGGGAAAATGTCGCTTGTAAGAATTGTCGCTGGAAAAAAATGTCATGGTAAATTATCGCTGGGATGAATTGTCATCGGGAATAATTGACACCGAGAAGAATTGTCGCTGGGAGCATTTGTCGCTAGTAAGAATTATCGCTTTGTCACTAGAAATAATTGTAATAGTAAACAATTTTCGATGGTAAGAACTATCATGATGAAAAATTGTCGCTGGGAATAATTGTGACTTGGAAGAATTGTCGCTCTGGAAATAATTGTCTCTGGGAAGAATTGTCGCTAGAACAAATTGTTATGGTAAATAATTGTCGCTGGGAAGAACTGTCATGGTGATGAATTGTTGCTGGGAAGAATTCTGTCTGGGAAGAATTGTCATTGGAGAAATTTGTCGCTCGGAAGAATTGTCGCTAGAAAAAATTGACACGGTAAATAAATGTCGCTGGAAAGAACTTCATGATGAAGAATTGTGCTAGGAAGAATTGTTGCTGGGAATAACTGTCTCATTGAAGAATTGTCGGTGGGAATTGTCGCTGGAAAAAATTGTCGCTGGAAAAAATTGTCGCTGGAAATAATTATCTCTAGAAAGAATTGTAATGGTAAACAATTGTCGCTGGGAAGAATTGTCATGGGAACGAATTGTCGCTCGATAAAATTGTCATAGGAAATAATTGTTGATGGGAAGAATTGTTGCTTAGAAGAATTATAGCACAGAAGAATTGTCATGGGGAAGAATTTACGCTGGGAATATTTGTTGCTCGGAAGTCATAGTGAAGAATTGCCACTAGGAAGTTGTCAAGAGGTAGAACATAAGGTAAAATTGTCACTTGGAAGGATTATCTCTGCAATGAATTGTCTCTAGAAAGAAGTGTCAACTGTCATGGTAAAGAATTGTAGCTAGGAAGAATTGTGATTGGGAAGAACTGTCGCATTGAAGATTGTCATAGGTAGAATTGTCGGTGAGAATTGTCGCTGGAAAGGATTGTCGTTGGGAAGAATTGTCATGGGGACAAATTTTCGCTCGAAAGAATTGTCATGGGGAAAAATTGACGCTGGTAAGATTTGTCGCTGGGAAGAATTGTTGCTAGAATAATTTATCATGGTAAACAACTGTCACTGGGAAAAATTGTCCTGGGAAAGATTTGTCGCTGGAAATATAATTGTGGCTAGTAAGAATTGTTGCTGCGAAGAAATATTACTTGGAAAAATTGTAATGGTGAAAAATAACAGACAGGAAGAATTGTAATGGGGTAGAATTATCGCTGGGAAGAGTTGTTATTGAGGAAAAATTGTTGCATGAAAGAATTGTAGCTATAAAAATATGTCGCTGGGAAGAATTGTGGCTGAGAATAATCGTCGCTTGGGCGAATTGTAATAGTGAACAATTGTCGCTGGGAAGAATTGTCAAGGGGAAAAATTGTCGCTCGTAAGAATTGTCATGGGGAAGAATTGACGATGGGAATAATTATTGCTAGGTAGAAAGGAAAAACTTTTGCAGCAAAGAAATATTGCTAGAAATAATTGTCATAGTGAAGAATTTCCGCTAGGAAGAATTGTCATGGAGTAGAATTGTTACTTGGAAGAACTGTTATTGGGGAAAAATTGTCACTCGGAAGAATTGTCAATTTGTCACGATTGTTATGGGGAAGAATCGTGACTGGAAAGAATTGTCGCTGAAAATATTTGTCGCTGGGAAGAATTGTCTATAGAAAAAAAAGTCATGAAAAACAATTGTCGATGGGAAGAATTGTTATAAGGAAAAATTGTCATAGGAAGTAATTTTCACTAGGCTGAATTGTTGCTAAGGAGAATTATAGCACAGAAGAATTGACATGGGGTAGAATTTTCTTTGGAAAGAATTGTCGTTAGAATGAATTTACGCTAGAAAGAAGTATTAACTTATCATACTTGTTATGGGCAAGTAATGTCTTAGAGAAGCTCGTGGCTCGCAAGAATTGTCGCTGGAAGGATTGTCGCCGGAAATAATGTCCCTAGAAGGAATTGTCCCTAGAAAGAATTGTCATGGTAAACAATTGTCGCTGGGAAGTATATTTATAGTGACGAAGTGTCGCTAGGAAGAATTACGGGAAGAATTATCGCTAGAAATAATTGTAATGGTAAACAATTTTTACTGGTAAGAAGTCATGGGGAAAAATTGTCGCTCGAAAGAATTGTCATGGGAAGAATTGTCGCTAGAATAATTTATCATGGTAAACAGTTGTCATTGGGAAGAATTGTCCTGGGAAAAAATTGTCGCACTTAAGAAATGTCATGGGGAAGAATTGTCGCTGGGAAAAATTATAGCTGGGATGAATCATCGCACAGAAGAATTTTGGCTAGAAAGAATTGTCATGGAAATAAATTATCGCTGCGAAGAATTGTAATGTGGAAATGAATTGTCCTGGGAAAAAATTGTCGCACTTAAGAAATGTCATGGGGAAGAATTGTCGCTGGGAAAAATTGTAGCTGGGATGAATTGTCGCGCAGAAGAATTGTGGCTAGAAAGAATTGTCATGAAAATAAATTATCGCTGCGAAGAATTGTAATGTGGAAAACTTATCGTTCGAATGAATTGTCATGGGAAATAATTGACGTTGGGAATAATTACAACTGGGTAGAATTTTTGCCAAGAAAAATTATTGTTGCGAAGAATTATTGCTATAAAGAAATGTTATGGTGATGAATTGCTGCTAGAAAGAATTGTCGTGATGAAGAATTGCCGTTAGGAAGAATTGTCATGAGAAGAAATTTTTTCTGGAAAAAATTGTGGCTGGGAAAAATTGTTTTTGTGAATATTTGTCGCTAGGAAGAATTGTCGCTGTAAAGAATTTTCATGGTGTGTTGGGCTAAATATTATTTACAATTTTCATGCGTTTTAATGACATCCAAATGATAATTATGATTTAAATGTTAAGAAAATTACCGTGGATCACAGATTTACTAGGCGTCATCAGTAATTCTAATTTTATATCACTTGAAAATTCAATTGCACTTTTTTTTCTTTCAAATTGTCTAGAAAATTATAAAATGCATCATTGTTTTTCATAGTTAATTAATTTCTAGAATACTCTTAAAACTATAATTACATAGCTTCGTTCATATATTTTAACGAGTCAATTTAAATGTCTTAGAACCGAATGGAATAACTACACTAATAACATTTATAATTGGTCTTAAATAATACATCAATAAAACACTTTTTTACTTATTTTATAAAGCAAAAGTAGATAAATAAAAAAATATTTTTATAAAACCCATAGCGACTTATATTATTTTTTTTAATATTTCTATATTGAGTGCAGTTTAGAGCAACTGCCGATTTCTGTTCATTAATTTGCCACTCGAGAAGAAACTTCGGAGCTCCAAATTATAATGACTCTGTCTTAATTTTGATACTCCAACGAACAGGTGAGATATTGGTGGAGGTTTTCGGTTGGCAACGCTCACTTGCAAGCTTGCAACTTTTGTCTTAATTTGACCTAAATGTCGAGAATAACGATATCGAGCGCAGTTTCGAAATAATAAAAAAAAATTGGGGCATATACTGCATATTCGGCAAAAAATTTAATCTTATCAGCGATATATTAAATAAACACCCTGTATAAAAAGTATTAAAGACTCACCTGTAGTATCCTGTATTATCTCCGACGAAGTTCAAAGTTTGGCCGTCGGGGGCGTCGCAGCAGCTTAAACAAAAAAACAATTATTGATATTTTAATCTGTAATGCTTCCTTATACTTCTTTGGTCAACAATAAAAATAATATTCATACTTTTTCTTTAATGAAATTAGAATACTACACTCTGTATATTCTCGAGAAATTTCTGTCGGTCGACGCGTTAATTAAACCTCGAATTAATTTCTAATTAACAATGGCGATCTAACGAAGGAAATGAACAGTTGAACAATCGATTTTGACTGGTCAGTTTCGAACGCGTTGGATATTATGAAATTTTGGTATTTGGTAGCTGAGCCAAGATCCTTTCGATACACGAATTTACGACTTGATCTGTATAGAGGGTAAAATAGTGATACTAATTTTTTATTTCTAATTATTTAAATTATTTAAAAGATTTTTAATTAATTATTTTTTTTTAATATTTGGTTTAATAAATGGTTTGTTCTGATATTGTCTTCTAGTTCATTGAAATTCTGGTCAAATAGCTCTTGGGCATTGATAAGTCTCTTAATCTTGACACAATCTCCTCAAGCGGGTTGTTTGTTGTTAACAACCCTCAATTTACGCCGTTGAGCTTTCGGTATCAGTCAGAATTATCTCGTCTATTATCAATTGGGGCTAATTTCCCACATAAATTTTATTTTCCTAAGCAACATTTATCGCACTATAGAGTACATAGAAAAGCGCCTTTTATTCAAACCCAGATGAAAAGTACTTTCCGCACGTGTGCGGAAATAACTCATATTTAATTTTTATAGCAATTCAATTTGTTCGTAGTTTTACAAGTTCCTAGTTAATTTTTTAAATAAACATTACATAATAATATTTATGTTTATTTTTCTGCGAAAGTGATTGTAAATATAGAAGAACATTATTTATATAAACTAAAAACAAACATAGAATAAAAAACTTCAAAATTTATATTAATTTTTAAAATTATTGCATGGTCGTAGAAATAATAGTGTACATTACTTGTACGAAAATTATTTTTTAGTGGGATTGTCGCACTCAGTTTACGCCTCCTGCAACAATATTTCCCACTCGTATGAAAACGTAATATAATATATTATAAGGCAATTAAAAAAATTTTTTTTGTTACTTTTCCGTTTCAATTTTATCTTTTCTCTCAAATTTTTTACTTCTTTTAGTAATTTTCATCTTTTTTTTTCTCAAATTTGTCACTTTTCTGTCTCAAACTTCCCCTATTTTCTATCAAATATTTCCTCTCATTTTTTTTTTAAATTTGTTACCTTTTTATCTTAAATTTCCCATCTCAATTCTTTGCCTTGAATTTTCCCCTTTTTCTCTTGTAAATTTGTCAATTTTTGTCATACATTTTCTCTCTTTCTCTATTTTTATAAAAATTTTCTTTCAATTCTTTTCTAAATTAGTCATTTTTTTAACCCTTTCTCTTAAAAATTTTGTCACTGCTTGGTCATAAATTTCCCTTTATTTTTTTAGAAATTTTTGTCACTATTTCGTCTCAAATTTCTCTTTTCTTTCAGAAATTTTTAATTATTTCTTTTGAAAATTTGTCACTTGTTTTCTCAAATTTCCCCTCTATCTTTTAAACTTTTTGTCACTTTTTTCTCTTAAATTTTCCCCTTTCTTTTGTAAATTTGTCACTCTCAAATTTCCCCTCTTTTATCTTGAATATTTATAATAACATTTTTTGTCAATTTTCTCCTCTTTTCTCTAAACAACTTCCCATCATTTTTCTCTTAAAATTTTCATTTCTTTATCTTAAATTTTCCTTTAATTCTTTTTCCATCCCTTTCTATTAAAGATTTAAAGATTTTACCACATTTCATTTAAAAATTTATGACTTTTTATCCTAAATTTTCCCTTCTTTTTAAAATTTTCCTTCGATTCTTTTGAAAATTTGTCACTTTTTTATCTCATATTTCCTCCTAAAACTTTTGTCACTGATTCATTTCTCCTGAAAATTTGTAACTTCATCTTAAATTTTCCTTCATTTCCCTTGAAATATTTTCACTTTTTAGTCTTAAATTTCCCCGAATTTCTCTTTAAAATTTGTCACTTTTTTTACTCGAATATTTTGTCCCTTATTTGTATTAAATTTTTCCCCTTTTGTCTAAAAAGCTGCCCCTCATTTTTATTTTAAATTTGTCACTTTTTTATCTTAAAATTCCCCTTCTTCTCTTAAAAATTTGTCACTTTTTACCTAAAAATTAACCTTCTTTTCTTTTGAAACTTTCACTCCATTTCTCTTAAAAATTTGTCAGTTTTCTATATAAAATTTCCTTTCTTTTCTCTTTCCCTTCTTTCCTCTCCTCAAAAATTTCCCCTCATTTCTCCTGAAAATTTATCACTTTTTATCTTAAATTTTCCTTCAATTTTTCGTCTCAAATTTTCCTTCTTTTCTCTCATTTCTCTTTAAAATTTGTTACTTTTTTGTTTCAAATTTCCTCTTTTCTCTTAAATATTTTGTCACTTTTTTGTATCAATTTTTTACACTTTTGTCTAAACAACTTCCCCTCATTTTTATCTTAAATTTGTCACTTTTTTTGTCTTAAATTTCCCCTCCTTCTCTTTAAAATATTTCAGTTTTTTTACCTTAAATTTCCATTCTTTTCTCTCAAAAATTTCCCCTCATTTCTCTTAAAAATTTGTCACTTTATTATATAAAAATTTTCTTTGAAATATTTTCACTTTTTCGTCTCAAATTTCCTTTCTTTCCCTCAAAAATTTCCACTTATTTATCTTTGAAATTTGTCACTTTTTTGTTTCAAATTTTCCCTCTTTTCTCTTGAATATTTTGTCACTTTTTTGTATCAATTTTCTCCACTTTTTTCTACAAAACTTTAACTAATTTTTTTCTTAAATTTGTCACTTATTGTCTTAAATTTTCCTCTCCTTCTCTTGAAAATGTTTCAGTTTTTTTACCTTCAATTTCCATTCTTTTCTCTCAAAAATTTCCCCTCATTTCTCTTAAAAATTGTCACTTTATACAAAATTTCACTTGAAATATTTTCACTTTTTCGTCTCAAATTTCCTTTTTTCTCTTAAAAATTTCGTCTTTTTCTCTTAAAAATTTTCCCTCATTTCTTTTTAAAATTTGTCAGGATTTGTTTCAATTTATTCGTTTTTTCTCTTAATTATTTTGTCACTTTTTTGTGTCAACTTTCTTCCCTTTTATCTAAAAAACTTCCCCTCATTTTTCTCTTAAATTTATCACTTTTTTGTCTTAAATTTCCCATCCTTTTCTTGAAAATTTGTCACTTTTTTATCTCAAATTTTTCTTCTTTTCTCTCAAAAATTTCACCTCATTTCTCTTGAAAATTTGTTAATTTTTCATCTAAAATTTCCCTTTTTCTGTCCCATTAATTTATCTCAAAAATTTCAGTTCATGTGTCTTGAAAATTTATCACTTGTTTATCTTAAATTTATTACTCTTGAAATTTTTTCACTTTTAGCTTCAAATTTTCAGTCTTCTCTCAAAAATTTCCCCTTACTTCTCATGAAAAATTTGATATTTTGTATCTGAAATTTTCCTTCTTCTCTTGAAATGTTGTTACTTCTTTTATTAAATTTCCCCACTTTACTCACGTAAATTTGTCACAAACTTCCCCTCATTTTTCTCAAAAATTTTCACTTGTCCCTTTTTTGTATAAAATTTCGCCATTTTTTTTTAAATTGCGCTTTCTCTCTTAACTTTATCACTTTTTAATGTCAAATTTCCCCACTTTTCTTTTGTAAACTTAATTTCTTTTCTACATTAATTTTGTCACTTAACAATGTCAAATTTCCTTTTTTTTTCAAAAATTTCCCTCTACTCTCTCTAGAAATTTGTAACGTCAAATATCCCCTCTTTTCCCTAGAGAAATTTCTTCTTCTCTCGAAAATTTTCACTTTTCCCTCAAAATTTTGACTTTTTAGGTTTTTTTTTCTCATCTTGCCTCTTCAATACTATTTCTCCTCTTTCTATTTCCCTTTTTCTATGAAATTACCCCTTATTTATCTGAACTTCGTTCTTTTTCCAACAAAATTACCACTTTTTTTAGTAGTCCATTTTTCCATGAAATTACCCCATTTTTCTCAATTTTGCTATTTTTCTAATTAATTTCCCCTTTTTGTAGTGGTCATAGGGTACTCTAACCGTTTTAGGGTACTCTACCTTTTCCTAGGGTAGTCTAACCTCTTCTAGGGTAGTTGCACCACACTTAGGGTAGTCTAACCTCTCATATGCTACTCTAAACTCTCCTAAGGTCATCTACATTCTTCTAGGGTAGTATAACCATTCCTAGGGTAGTCTAACCTCTTCCAGGATAGGGAACGGTTTCCCCTCTCACAAAAAAATAAAAATTTTTAAAAAATAAGGATTTATTTAAACCCTTCGAAAAATAGATTCGTTTATCTATTGTTATATTAATCATATATCAATAATGACGAGATATCGTACGAGAATAAACAATATTAACGAGGATAAAATTAAGTACCCAGTTCATGCAATTCTGTTTTTATTTTATTTTAAGTAACTTTGACAAAAATTTTGCGTTTGCGCAAATCGAACATATCGATTTAAGTAAAAATTATTACTATTAAAAATATTTTGGCCATTTGAAATACAAGCACTGCAATGATGATTTTTTTTCCAAATGGATTATAAACATTTAATTAATTATTATTAGAGGCTCGTAGATTCCCAAATTCAATATATTTTAGTTATTTGACGTATCTGTCGCTCTACAAGGTCATACCTGAACATAGACGGGGGAGCTGGCACGAAAAAACTGGTCGGGTCGAAAAATCCATCTTCGAATGATCTACTGTACATTCCTGGCCACATTTTTTTTAAGTTTTTGCAGAATGATCACGGAAATTTGGAAAACACACACTACAAAACTGACAACTAAAATTTACGCGACACTGACACTAAAATTTTTTATGACAAACTGACAATACTTATGTCCAGTGACAAAAGAAGGACTAAAAAAATATTGTACAAAGTGATCAGATTCAAATGACAATTACCAACTGATTATTCATTGATACTTTATATAATTTTTTATCACTTGAATTTATTTACTAATATATCAGCGTTTGGTTTCTTTGCTGAATTTTATCTTGGTTAAATGCCTTCTCTACTAGTGGTACCCTAGTATGTAACAATTTTAATATAAAAATTCTTGTCATTTTTAATAATAAGACATTTTTTCATTAATCTTTAATAAAATAGCTAATTTTGTTAATTATATTTTTTTTAATACTGATAATCCGTTGGAAACGTTTTTTGTAACCAACCTGTAGAATAATCCCGGACTGCTCGGTTCATTATATGATCGAATTTGATCAAGTGCGCGGGACCGTTACGGTTGGTTGGCCACCGCTAACTTGACAGGGATTACACGTCCAAGCACGATGCTACTACCAATTCCAGCCGGTTTCAGATGGAAAGCAAAGAAAATAGTACAGTAAGAATAATCCGTAATAATTTGTACATATAAGATAATAAAGTAATTTTTTTAGAGTAAATATAAAAAATTACACCTTATTAGTAATTACCCCTTTCCCCTTCACACTTGTAATTGATATAAAAATTACAATTAATATAAATATTATTGCTAGAGTTTTCCTGGGTTATAAATGTATAAGTGGAATGGAAATGATTAGAGAAATAAGGAGAAAGCGTTGCGTAGCAACAGACGTAAACAGGCTGGAAAGCACCTAGGCCTAGGACACATAGCACACCTAAAGATGTATAACGGTCGGCCAATATCTCTTACAGTAGCGTATCTTATGATATTAAAAAATTTCCTTATATTGAGTTGGTTAGGTTAGGTTTCCAATTGTTGATCCCAGGGATGAATATCTTACAGAATGGATCCAAGCCCTAAACCTGGTTCTGATAAACGATTTTTTTTTGTCAGAGGAGGTCAAAGTTATTTTCTAGATATGACCTTCTGCTCTAGCATCACAGCTCAGAAGATCACTGACTGAAAGGTTCTCCAAGACGAGGAGTCATTAAACTTGCATAAGTTACTACAATTCAACTCCAACACAGCAGTACGAGGCCAGGATTTCAGGGTATCAGGACTTTCAACAAGGCAAACTTCAGAGGAGTGACTGTTTCAGATCAAATGAGTCTGAGAGAAGTCATGAACGCAGTCAAAAATTGTCAAAATGCTGGTTTGGGAAGGGTTAGAAGGAGTGAGATGACAGCCTGTATGGCGGACCGCGGTTATGCAAGTTAAGCACGACGAATGTAACTAAACGAAGTGTGATCACAAAAGGAAGGGCTAGGGGTCTTGGCCAGCAGCGAATGTTAGATTTGTACAAACGTGTTAGGAAAAGGCCATTAAGAAAACTAGGGTCAATAGCTGACTAGATCTTTATGACGAATTAAAAAACGACCCGTGAAGTGGGAAGTACAAAATGGCGACTAATTAATTTAGGCACCTGATGCATCCAATACCACGCAGAATATGATCTGATGAGTCTCCCCTTTCCAGCTTCGAAGAAATAACCAATGCCAAAGCCAGAATCAAAACGCGGAAAGCAATGAGGCCGGACGGGATATACTCGAAGTGCATTTGAGTGGTTGTCGAGTAATTTCCGGATTTGATCTTAAATTTAATGAACGATTGTATTCAACAGCAGCAGGTCTTCCCAGCTGACTGGAAAAGAAGCTACTCGGAATGCCAAAAGGCGACCCAGAGGAGAGCAAATTTACACCGATTTGTCTCTAGGATGTTGCGGATAAGCTGCGGATAAGCTACTAGAACAGCTAGTTAAGGTACGGATACAGGAAGAGGTATAAACGCTAGGAAGACTCTCGGATCACTTGCTTGGTTTCAGGGAGAATAGATTGATTATCTATTGAGGTAATTGAAAGGGTATTGGAGCTATTCACAAGCGCAGAGTGGGTCTGGGGGAGCATCATCTTTCTGGACGGCGAAGTGGCACCACATACTGGAATCATTGGAGGACCTAGGAGTCAGCAGATAACTAACGAACCATGTAAAGGAACACTTTAAGAAATTGCTGTTGATTGTAGGTAAGATAACATTAAATCTAACGGAGGGAGTGCCATAAGGTTCCGTATTGAGGAACTTCCTTTGGAACATCGCGTACGATGGAGTCCTGAGAGCACTACTCGCCTACGCAGACGAGCTAGCTCTGATAGTAAAGAGGACATGATGTCCTGGAGAGCGGATCAAGGCTTGGAAATTTCCCCTGAGAAAACCGAATCCGTCGTAATAAGAGGACCTAGGAGGAGAGAGGAAATCATGTTCAGAATTGGTAAAGTGAATATAACCCAGATTAAGTACGAGAAATACATCGGTATATACAGTGAACACGTAAGTAGTACATGCGAAAAGTCCAGTAGACAGGTGACAGTCCTACAGAGGTTTTTACCAAACATGAGTTGTCTGGGGCTGAGAAGACAAGAGTGCGTCCACAATTTTGTATGCCGCCCCAATCTGGGCCGAAGTAATAAGAATTGTCAAATACGGCAGAGCTCGTAAATATAAAACTGAGCGGTATCCAGAACTGGGCTAGAAGCTACGGATGCGTCATAAGGAAGAAGAAGAGAGGATCTTCCAAACGCAAGCAAGGAGAATTGATATAGAAGGGTAGAGACAGCTACAAAACCTTAACGATATGACTGAACAGACCGTTACGAAGTTTCTGTGAGCCAGGGGAGGTTTTAGTGGAGTTAGCTACCAACACTACCCACTGTAGAACCAGCAGAGTGTGCCAAGCGGCTTCTCCTCCGCAAAAAAATTAGGTTAAGTTAGATTTGTTTATCTGAAAAATGTCTTAACTTCATTTTGTTTTTCTTTCTTAACAAAATAAATGAAAAAATGAAAATTCGATTTATTTTGTAATCAAAATTATAATCTCCAAAAAATGAATGTTCAAAATAAGTTTGAACCTATTTTAATATATATTAGATAATGTGAGTACTCTTAACTTTCATTATACTAATAGTAGCAGAAATGATTTTAATAAACATCAAGTATCTACACTATTCAAGCTTATTAGTTGACCGAAACACTTCAAACTACGCCATTGGACTTTACCGGCGCGATTCTCATCCCTTTATGTACTCGTGTGTTCGATTAGATGGAATCAGAGTATATTAGGGTGTCTTGGGTACATCTTCAGCGTTGCTTTCGATACAGTTTCTGTAAATATTTTAGAGCAATTCAAGCAATTGGATTGAAAGCTTGGCTCTCGAGGAATCACAAAATGAATGGGATTTTTTAAATTATTATTAAAGAACTCGCTGACCCGCAATCGGTATTGGATACATTTTATATTTTAAAAAATATTAAATTGTTGGAATTCTCCAAAAAAAAAATTTAAGTAATTAGTCTACCATTTTAAAATAATACTTTACTTTGTATACTTGATTCTGTCTTCAAACTACAACTAAGATAAATTACCAAAAGAGGGAAATAAAGAAAACTGATAAAGCATCACTTTGCGATCAATAGATGACGTGACAGATGAAATATGACAGATGACAGAAGGCAGATGACAGAAGACAGATAACAGAAGACAGATGACAGATGACAGATGACAGAAGACAGATGACAGAAGTCAGATGGCAGAAGACAGATGACATGGCAAATGAATATATAAAATAAGACAGATTACGTGACAGATGATATATAACAGATGGCAGATGACATGACAAATGACAGATGAAAGAAGACAGATAACACGACAGATGACATGTGACATGACAGATAACAGCGCTGCTACTGTCGCCATCTATCGGAGGTTTCAGAAAATTATCTAGAACAAACATAGTCTCACTACATATACGTACCAGGCAATGAAAATGGTAATAAGCATAGAGGAAGTAACCAAAGAAAAAGGGAAAGGAGAAAGTGTGAACTGTGTAAGAAAAAAATTAAAACAAATATCCCAATATCCTGAAATCCAGACACAGTTCGGGAATGTATACATTTATACTCCCCATATTAATAGTGTACCAGCTCCATTATTGATCACATCCTACTCACAAACAGATGTAGAGGTGAGGTTGAGGTTAGATGCTGTATTGGTCTCTCCATAACTTCTAATCACCAAACACTACTGATCGAAATCTCCCTCTTGAACCTCAATCCCCTCTGCCTACCACGACTAAACATATAAGTTACAAAAAGCGGAGAACGATCTCTGAAAACCTCTCAGAAGGTCCTTACATGAACTCAGATTTTTACTTTGTGATAATCTGCTAACATCCAACATGGGAGAACTAGAATCCAAAGGACCAAGTGTATAGTGGAAAGGAACAGAAGAGCCCTTAGCAGTATACCAAAGAAGAAATTGGTTCAACCAAACATCAGATCAAAGATCTTCCGGATGAGCTCCAGAATCTCATTGATGAAGTCCCGATGAGCATCAGATGTCTTAAACAGAACAGTAGGAAATATTGTTATAAAGTTGGCACAAAACGTGGTTCTTGAGATCACATATTAGAGTCTTATGACTGAGCTATTTTTAGTATTTTACAAAATTGTATCCCATTATGAGGGTCGAAACCACAATTTAGTTTTATGTGCCACGGACTTAAGTCAGTTTTTAGCGTTTAAATTGTAGTGTAGGAGTACGTCATTTAAGAATTTTTTAAATTGGTGCCCAAAGTGGGGCTCAAAACCACAGTTAAGAATTTTGTGTACAACGTGGGGCTCTATACCACAATTAAGGGATTCAAGTTATACTGCCTGAGTAAATTTTAGTGTAAGAGTATTTCATAAAGGAATTTTGTACAAAAATAGCGCCCAACGTTGGGCTTAATACCACAATTAAGAGTTTCATGTTCTACTGACCGAGTTAGTTTTTATTGCTTAAATTAGTAGGGTAGGAAGAATTTTGTGTAAAAATTGTGTCCAACGTGGGGCTCAAGACAACAATTTAAAATATCTGATTCATTTTTTACTCTTTAAATTATAACGTGGGAGTATATTCCATTATTTTACTTAATTTCAATTTTAACAAAAAATTATGATCGCACTAAGTCCGATTCAATAAAGAAAAGCGTTTAAAGGAATCAATCAATCATCGGCGAACAGCTGGAAAATTCTAGAAAATTCAGCATTTACCTCGTCGCTCAGATAAAGAGCACATTTTCCAAGCATATTTCAACCGGTAATTTTGCATGAAAGCCAATATTTAACCGTCAGCCATATTAAGAAAAATGATTTTCACTGGCAAGCCATCCCTATTTCTGACGGACCTATATACTATATGCCAGCATATTTTTATAAAATTAAAATATAATAAACAAATATTATAACACTTTTCTTTTGTTTACTCAAGTGTATTGTTTGTTTTAGTCAACTGCATTTAATATTAATATTATATTATTATTATAAATCTATATATTATATTTTATATCTAAGAAGACAAATGTACATCCTGGCACGTCATTTTTTTAAATAAAATGGACTTTACCGGTCTGTCATATTTAGTTCGGTACGGAAATTTTATAAATGACTTTAGCATGTCCAGAAAACTCATCCTGCCATTTATCTTTTCCTCGGCAGACACCTTTTACGTCAAAGGGAAATTGATATGGTCGATTGAAATGTCCGACACCGCACTCAAGGATCTTTTATACACAGAGCTGTATTTAAAATATTTCATTATCTGTTGCTATTCTTGTGGAGTCAAATAATAGAGAGACTAGAAGTAATCAATACATCATTAACATCATATCAAATTATTTTTAAGTGATAGAAATTGGACAGTATCTCTGCAACCTATGCAATGTCTTCCACAGTGATCGGTAGATTAGTAATAAAGCAGCACCTATTTCTTTACATTTCCTATATTACATTCTATATAGAAACGCCAAGGTCCGTTCTCGCAAAATTGCGTTAATTGAAGGTCACGCAATAACAAGCTGATTGAGACCTAATCAAAAGCCGATCAAGACCTGATCAAGACCTGAACAAAATTGGATCGAGTTTCGAGTGCTGGGTTTATTCAGGATCGTCGGCGGGAGGGGAAAAATTTTTTTTGGTTCTTCTGGAACCACCCGAATCATCCAGGATCAGATCAGGCCAAGAAGTAACGTCAGGCCACCAACGTTCCTCTGTATCTCACACGGAGGCAAATTGTCGGGTTCTGAGGGTATCCAAGATGAGAGACGAGCGGAAAGTAATTTTTCCTTATTCTTGTGGAACCATTTGACTGACAGAGCCCAGAAGTAACGTCTGGCCCCTAGCGTTCCTCAATAACTCCCGCGGTGGAAAATTGTTGGGTACTGAGGGTATCCAAAATGACCGACCAGCAGGGAGTAATTTGATGCTGGTTCCCGTGGAAGCATCCAAATGATCCAGGGTCAGATCGGGCCGAAAAGTAACTCCAGGCCACCACTATTTCAGCCGTGGCAAATTACAATAACTCCTGCGGTGATAAATTGTCTTCAATAACTCCCAAGGTAACAAATTCTCGAGTGCTGAGGGTATCTAAGATGACCGACCAACGGGGAGTAATTTTTTTTGGTTCGTGTGAAACTATTCGAGTAACCAATAGTGAGTACGAGCCAAAACCTCACCACCGGACTCAGGGTCAGATAAGGCTAAAAAGTAACGTCAGGCCTCCAGCGTTCCTCATAACTCTCGCGGTGACAAATTGTCTAATGTTGAGGGTATCCAAGATGACCGACCAGCGGGGAGTAATTTTTTCTGGTTCCTGTAGAACCATCCGACTAACCCAAGGTGATATCGGGCCAAAAACTAACATCAGGCCCCCAGCGTTCCTCAATAATTCCAGCCTTGGCAAATTGTCGGGTGCTGAGGGTATTCAAGATGACCGACAAGCGGGAAGTAATAATTTCTGGTTCCTGTGGAACCACCCCACTCACCCAGGGTAAAATCCTTCAAAAGATCAACATCAGCACCAGCATTCCCCAGTAACTCCTGCGGTGCCAAATTGTCTTCAGTAACTCCCAAGGTGACAAATTCTCGAGTGCTGAGGGTATCCAAGATGACCGACCAACGGGGAGTAATTTGTTTTTGGTTCGTGTGAAACTATCCGAGTAACCCATAGTGAGATCGAGCACAAACCTAACCACCGGACTCACACAGGGTCAGATCAAGCTAAAAAGTAATGTCAGGCCTCCAGCGTTCCTGAATAACTCTCGCGATGACAAATTGTCCAGTGTTGAGGGTATCCAAGATGACCAACCAGCGAGGAGTAATTTTTTCTGGTTGGTGTACAACCATCCGACTAACCCAGGGTGATATCGGGCAAATTGTCGGGTACTGGGGGTATCCAAGATGACCGAGCAGCGGGAAGTAATATTTTCAAGTTTCTGTGGAACCATCCGACTCACCCAGGGGTAGATCAAGCCAAAAGTAACGTCAAGTCCCCAGCGTTCCTCAATAACTCTCGTGATGGGAAAGTCTCGAGTACTGAGGGTTTCCAAGATGACAGACCAGCGGGGAGTAATTTTTTTCTGGGTCAGATCGGTCCCAAAAGTAACATCAGACCTTGAGCATTCCTTTATACCTCCTATACCTCACGCTGTGGCAAATTATCGAGTGCTGAGGTTACCAAAGACGACCAACCAGCGGGGAGTAATTTTTTTATATTTCGGTAGAACCACCCGACTGACCTAAGGTTAGGTCGTGCCCAAAAGTACCGTCAGACCTCCAGCTTTCAATTACTCCCTCTGTGGCAAATTTTCGAGTACTCATCGTATCCAAGATAACCGAGCAGCGGTGAGTAATTTTTTCTTGTTCCTGTAAAACCGCCCGACTCATCCAGGGTCAGATGGGGCCGAAAAGTAACGTCAGACCCTCTGGGTTCCTTCGGTTGAGCCTCAATTTCTGATCAGACCTAACTGTTTTGTAAGCAAATTCCACTAAGAGTGTAAGTTGCTTATTATTGAAAATATCACTCAATTGTTTTGATTTTTAAGAACGGGGTGTTCTCATATGTTTACGGTCCTGGTTTTTTGCTTAATTTGGCCGTTATCTTCTATTTCATGGTTTTTTCAAGGTTCATACTCTCGACAACTAATCATTGTAGATACTGCCGAGAAGTAGACTCAGTAGAGCAAACATTTTATCTGTGCCTTAGTTCGCAGAAAGAGACAAGGTCGCTGGAAACCATTAACTCGGACAATTGGCTAAGGAGTTCCAAAATAATAGTAGAGAAAGTAAAAGAAGAAGGATATTACAAGGTCAGATCTATAAGTAGTAGAAAAAATTTGAGGTAATCTCTTCTGAAAGAAATTTCTGAGACTTAATGGGATACCCTGGATTTACAAACTGAACACTAGATACGGATACCATCTACAATAATTTTTTTATGGCTTCCTTCCAACCATCTGTCGTCACTTCCTTTCCTTCTTTGACAACGAACCAAATCGTCTTTAAAAAATTTTAAACTGTGACAATAAGAAAAATCATGTGCTGTAGTAACGACAAAAGAACACTAACATATATCTTCGTTCTGAATGATGTAAAGGGATTATTGTTAGCTTGAATTTAATTTGTTTTTACAATATGGACGTCACAGTATATTAGGAAAAAAATGGGGTAGGTAACAGTAAAACTGAACATAGCGGCCAATTTAAGCGGCAAAAAAGGAACCGCAGGGATGCTGGAGGCCTGACAGTAATTTTGGGCCCACTCTGGAAAAATGACTACCCTTTCATTGGCCATCTTAGGTACCTTTAACATTCAGATAACTTGCCACCGCGGGAGTTATTGATGGTGGCTTGATGATACTTTTGAGTCAGTTCTGACCCTGGGTCAGTCGGGTGGTTCCACAGGAATCAGAAAATAAGTATTTCTCGCCAGTTGGCCCATTTGAATAAGCTCAGCACCCGAAAACTTGCCACCGCACTGATCCTGATAAAAGTTTCGGAGAAATCTGCAGCGGAGTCTGACTGTTTATCGAATTATTTTTTTCTAGTAATAGTAATTATTACTTACTCGTGCATATACAATGTTAGGTTAATATTTTCTAAAAAATAAAAAATATATTTCAGCATAACCATTTTAACAATTGTAAAACGAATTAATAGAATATAGATTTTAATAGTAAACATTTTTTTTATTAACAAAAATTCATTCTTAATCCAAACTATGATTTTAGTCTACAATTAATTTGGTTTTGTTGTCACTGATTCTAATTTTTATGCGCAACTTAATTTAGAAGACAGTATCGATTAATCTATCTTTTGTCTAATCAAAATTGACGTTGTATATGCCTAATAATGATTAAAGTTTCGAATAGTTTCTCCGGACTTTGAGACTTTGATTAACTTTGATGAAGTTTTAAGAAGTTATTTTGAAAATATCCCTTAGCAAACCAGTGGCGTATTATTATAAAATATAAATTAAAATCAATATTTATTGATAGTTAACTGGAATATAAACAAAAATTAAAATATTTATTAAACTTTGATCCTTTTTCTCCCGACTACTATGCTGTTATATAAGCGTGTATAGGATCCTTTATTTTTTGTAAATACGAAACTCTTATCGAGTTTCGACACACAAAAGAATTCTATTCTAAAGAATTAATGAAACGCCTTTTTAGAACGTTTTAGATTTAAAAAACCATTATAAGAATTTTAAATCGAGTTACTCGAGCTATTTCACAAATATAAAAAAATATAACAAAAATGATTGATTTATTTTAAATTCTAACTCTAAGGTATAATAAATTCATTATGGCATTATAGACTAAGACAAAGAGGATATATTATTTGATTCCAATAAGTCATTTGTCACTGAAGAGAATTAGAGGCACTTCAAGTAAGAGTTGAAAGTCAACTGAATACTAAATGACTGTTAATTGCACTAAGGGCTCTGAAAATTCATTTCTCTCTCCCACCCTTTTTACTTTCTAACCGAAAGCCTCACACAGACGCAATGTCAAGTGTGACATATTTCCAATCCCAAACCAAGAAAAATAGAACCGATAGTTTTGACTTAGAACCAAGTAACAGCATGAATACTCCAGATCCATAACCTAACAAAAGGAAATAAAAAAAAAACAAGAGGCTGACCTAAAGGCAAATCTAGAAGCAGCAGCTCAGATTTATGTATTATTATATATCTCATAGTATATTTTCTTACTCCAAACGAAGTAAATCATACACAAAACTTGTTCGCGCTGAAAAAAAAATGAAAATATTCTCCAATGGAATTGTAATGGATGTAAAATACACTATCCAGAATTAAAAACACTAATCCTGGAAACAGAACCATTCTGTATCTGCCTCCAAGAAATGCATTTAAAACCAGGAGAAAATATTAATATAGGAGGTAAAAATACAATTAGACCTGAGGGCAAAAGTAGGAGTGATAACTTTTATCAAAGACAATTATACATTTCTGAAAATTGCACTACAAACTAACCTACAAGCAGTAGCTATTACTATCTAGTATTAATTTAAAATGACGATATGTATCATATGCCTTCCTAATGCAAATTGGACGTCCCAAGATCTAAAAAATTGTTGCCAACAACTACCTGTACCATTCTTAAAACTAGACATCTAATAAAATATATGCTGGATCTAGAATCCTAGAAGATATAATAAACGAGTTAGATCTAGTATTACTAAATACAGGAGAGAAAATTTATATGAATGCAAATTCAAACACCCTTTAGCCACTTAATTTAACAGTATACTCACCACGCATAGCTCCAAATTTTAAATGGAAATTTTTAGATGAACAAAACACAGATCATATACCAATCAATACAGACTTAGCACAAAGAGATGATGGAATATCGAAAAAGCTAAACTGTATTGTTCTTTGCGTCGTCATCCAGCAGTTTGGCGCCTACGTTCAGGTTTCGGATTTCCTCTGTTCTTCTGTTTATAGTGTAA